>PVKU01008274.1:0-75834 GCA_004027475.1 Anoura caudifer
ATATATACAAAATAAATCAATTTTATTTGTGGATATTGATGTAAAATTCTTAAATAAAGTATCAGCAAAAATTTTACACAGTAAATTAATTCTTTGTGAATAGGTGGGGTTTATTCTAATATAAAAATAATTTAATATTCAGAAATCTTTTGATATAATTTACTACATTATTAGATCTAAATAGAAAGTCATGATTATCTCTGTAGATACTAAAAATGTCTTTACACTGGACACTTTCCCGCTGAAGATGTATCCCAATACAAAAAGACAAGGGGACCACTACATTTAACATTGCATGGGAGCGAGGTGTTAACCCATTCAGACAAGATGAAACACAATGAAACACAAAACAAAAACTATTAATTTGAAGTAACTGGAGAAAAAAATATTGTATACCAGATAGTATAACACTGTTATATGCAGCAGTCATTGAATTATGCCTCATGGACTATAGTTCATGATTTATAACTCATGATTTTGTAAGTGAAGTGTCATTGGAATAAGCATGTTTATTCATTTATGTACTGTGTTCATGGCTGCTGTTCCAGTCTGACAGTGGAGTTGAGTAGTTGTGACATTGTATTGCCAACCAAGCCTAAAACAGTCATCTGACTGCTTAATAAAAGGTTCTGACCCTTGTCCTAGAGAATCTGTGATAAGATTAACACAGACTACCATGTCATTACAGTGGCAGAATATGAAATAAACAGGCAAAAGTCAATAATCTTTTTATATGAATAAACTTTGGCTAGAATGCTGAAAGAGTAAACCCACTTTATAGCAACACGAAAATGAAATAATTTTTAAATTGATACAGGGAAAAATAAACACAAACACAAATAGACATTTAGCATATGTTAAAGGTCTCGTTTCAAATCAATGGGGAAAACACAAATTTCATGTAACAGGTATTAGGCAATTAAAAAGTCATGTGGAAAAAGATGGAAATAGATTCATACCTCACATCAGAATCAACTTCAAATGAATAAGATACCTAAATATAACATGCAGTTATATAAGTACTAGAAGAAAACATAGATGAATCAATTTATAAACTAATAGTAAGGAGAGTCTTTCAAATTATGTCTCAAAATGCAAATGCAAAAAGATATGGGCTCATTTGACAAAGATTTATTTTAAAAATCATAAAATATTAAGACAGGAGATAATCAAGGAGAAAATATTAGCAGTATATGTCACAGATAAAAAAGTTAATCAAATTAATCATCTAAATATATAAAACACTAAACTATGAGAAGGGGAAATCAAAAATAAAAAATAAATGCAGAATAGCCTCTATTTGGTATAGTGTATAGAAAATAAAAATATTTAATAATACTGCAGTAGTACTGAAATCACCCCAAGACATTATTGTAAACACGATTTTTTAAATTTTAAATTTGTTCTCAGTTATTATAGGAAAAATTTATATAATAATCTCTTAAAGTGGAAAGTTTTTAAATTTTAATTTCTAATAGAAAGAAGTTGTGTCTAACAGAATAGGGAAGTTTTTGCAAATAGTTGGCTACTGGATTATTTGGGAGAGAACAGGTATTTTTAAACTCTTGTAATACTGATAATATTATAACTTGAATAGCAGTAATAATTTCTATAATTTTAGAAATTCTAATATGTGCCCAAGATTGTTTTATGTGCATTTGTATTTAATCTCCTCTAAGGTAAAAGGGGCCCACACACTGTCAGGACTGGCTAGTGGCAAGGCTGAGTCACGCACACCATGGAAGAAAAAAAAGAACCCGCAAAATTAATACCACCATTTTATGCACGAGGTAGCGGAAGCAGAATTGTTGATAACTTCACCAGCCTGCACAGCTGCAAGGGTGAGTGTTGGGACTCACCCTGGCAACAGCATTGTACTTGACATCCAGACCAATAGAAAACCAGGCTGCACCATATATTGCAGCTTCTCATGCATCTCTTTTTTCTTTCTTTTCTTAATTTAATCTTTATTGTATTTTTCCCCATTATCATTTAGTCCCCTTATACACCCTCTCCCCAGCAATCACCACACTGTTGTCCGTGTCCACGAGTCCTTTTTCCTTTTTGCTCAATCCCTCCACCCCTTAACTTCCCGCAAACCAGCTGTCATCCTGCTCTCCATCTATGAGGCTGTCTGTCCCCATTTGCCTTGTTAGTTCAGTTTGTTCAGTAGATTCCACATATGAGTGAAATCACATGGTATTTGTCTTTCTCTGACTGGCTTATTTCACTTAGCATAATGTTCTCAAGTTCCATCCACGCTGTCACACAGAGGAAAATTTTCTTTCTTTTTATGGCTGAGTAGTATTCCATTTTATAAAGGTCCCATAGTTGTTTTATCCACTCATCTACTGATGGACGCTTGGGCTGCTTCCATATACTGGCAACAATGCTGCAATGAACAGAGGGTGCTCATGGTCTTTCAAATACTCTCGATGGGGAAAGGGAGTGGAGACCATGGAGCCATCGGACAATAAGCTTATCAAAAAGCACCTGAGTCTTCTAACTGCTGAACCCCATGCTTCACTCTTTAGCTTTCTTTTCCTACTGGGAAACTGTTTGGTTACCTTCCTCATTCTCACCTTGCCTCTTAGATACAAAATTTTGAGCTGGCTTCATATTTGGATTGCCAAATATATATGTTGGTTACTTTCTCTTCCATTTTTAGACCTTGAACAATAGTCCCTAGATTTCTAGCTACTGATGGTAGCACAGACGTTCCACGCCAAAAGCCCAAGCTGTTTAATTCTGCTACCAGATTTCCTGCCAAGTCCATGATGTAAATGTTATAATGCTCGTACTGTTTTTATTGCATCGAGGGTGGATTTTCAGAAGTTAGGAAGAGCTAATAGGCCCATGAGGCATAGCTTCTCCCAGCAAAGGCCTTTAGAAAACTGATTTTATGTTTAAATTGCAACTTTTTTTGGCAAACCTAAAAAGAGTGATATATGCAACAGGAACTCCCAAAACATGTTCTAAGGCACCACAGAATGTCAATAGGTTTGATTTAAAGAGAAAAAAAAAATCTGTGGGGTAAGGAAGATTCAAAGCGAAACATATTTAGGAAAAGCTGGGTGATACTGCATATTTTAAACTCAGAAAGTAACAACATTTTAAATATTCATTTTGGCCCTCCAAGAAGGAAATGAAATATGTTGCATTTCCCAAGTACACTCCCAAACGATGTTTTTCAAGGTGCATCTTAAAGAACTATTTTTCCCCAATAGTGTTTGGGAAATACTGATTTAGAAGGAAATACGGTAAGAAACATTGAAATGGCCCTTTAGTGGTGTGCTTTAGGGGTTATAAAGAATCTTTCCTACTGATATATTTGAAGTTGTCCCAAAAGTGTAAGAATAGATTTAAAATAATAATTAGTGGCCTATTACTTAATTTGAACCTCAGCAAAACAAAACAAACAAACAAAAAAGCACCAATATACAAAAAATTCAAGGTACACCCATCATAGAATTTAAATTTATAAATCAACCATCAAATGAGATGAAAGAAGTAAAATTATTCTATTATTTAGTTATAAATTTTCAATTAATTACATTCTGTAGTAAAAGAAAATGATTTCACACTTCACCTTTATATTAAATCCAAGTATATGCTATTCACAAGAAGATATGCAAGTAACTGTATTTTTGAAGACTTACATACAGGTGAATAAAATAAAAATTTCTGAGAAAGGGGTGGCTTTGAAAAAATCCAGTAGTGATGGGAAAACTCTAATAACCTCTGATACCTTCTGATAAAATTAATTTTAGAAGCAAAAAATAATTATCAATTGACTCTGAATATAGATAATTCTTGGTGCGTCATTTGAAATCTTCAGAGTAAATACATAATTTCTAGCTTATTTGGCCTATTCCAGGGACCAAAAAGTAAACAATTACAAAGTATTGTTCCCTGGTAGGTTAATTTTATTCACTGTAAGAAAAGCAAAAAAGCAAGTAAATTTCAAGCCAATTTATCACTTGGGTTAGTTGTATATTTTTTATCACCAAAATTACGTTGATTCAATATGTATGCACAAAGAGAGGGAAATTTTAGTGAAATTCCACAGGGATTTTGACTCATCCTTTTCTTATTTTTTGATGTGTGTAAATACCTAGGTAGGATATCAACTTTAGTCTAAATTGAATCCCCTGCTCAGTTCAGGCATGGGTCCTCCAGCAATCTATTTTGTGGAAAGACTTAGAAATTACTCGAGATTGAACTCATCCTAAGGAAATCGACATATTTCCTGACACACTTGACCCAATAATTAAATCTTAGCGTCAGAGGTAGAGAATATTCTAATTGTATCAATGCATTGTGTCCTTATTTGTTCAAGAAGAAAAAAACCCTCTGGTTTCCAGAGATTTTTTAAAAAGCTCTGTGTAAGATGTAAAACTTGTTTTGCTCAAAATTGCATACACATTTAGGATGTATGTCTCATATCTCATATGTTTAACATCAGAAGAAGAGGAAAGCATTTTTTAAAATTTTATTTTAATTGTTGTTCTCATACAGTTTTCTGTCTTTTACTCCCATGCCAGCCCACCGACATTTTTAATTATTTAATCAAGAATCACTAGGAAACACACAACTTCTCCCCCTCAAGTACTGGTGGATTTGTCATGTGAAGAGAACTTAGATTTTAAATGGCCGGAATTCAAACTAGTTTACGGCACAGCTGACATAATCAACTACAAGTAACTCTCCCAATTAAAATTAAAATATGAATAATATACTGAAACATATTTGTTAATCTATGTAATCATGGTTCTTATCAATATCTGTTTTTAAAGATATATAAAGTTGACTAGTGGTAGAATTTATAGGAGATATATTTTGGGTATTTAAAACTTTTCTTCCCTAAAGTCAGGTGGTATTTACACTCAAGTAGGTGTCCTCAGGAGGCCTTAGGCCTTTGTCCACAAGCTAGGGTGGTGGTTGCCAGGTGGGGGGCTGCAGGAGGTTAAAGGGGCCATAAGTAGTGATGGCAGGAGATGTGACTTGGGGTGGTGAACACACAGTGCAGTGTACAGATGACGTGTCATAGAGTTGTGTACCTGAAATCTGTGTAATTTTATTGACCAATTCTATCTCAATAAATTCAATTTAAAACAAGTTAAAATAAAATTCAACAAAAGTATAAAACAAAACAAAGAATTTAAGCACTTTTTGATAATTGGATTATGCGGCATATTAGGTCCAAATGGACCTGGGATTCTAGGGTTCCATGATTCTTGTCTGTGCAAAACACTGACTCTTCTGATCACGAAGACCTAGATGGAGGTCATGTCTATCATAGCTTCCCAACTGACCACCTTTTAGGAGAATACATATAATCCATTTTATTAATTAACTTCTTTGTAATCAACTGGAACTTTTGAACTGTTAGGTTACTGTAACTGTGGTAAAAACAGCAGAACCATTGATTTTTCAACATGATGCTTTGAATTAAATGGCATTGTGCTGGAAAACTAAGTTAATGTTTCCATGTGCAAAATGGGCCAAGCGTTAACTCTTTTATAAGGGTCAGAATTCTATTTGGTGAAGCTATTGTAAAACAAATCATTATTACAAATCTTTTGCAAGTATCATGAGTGATATTTTTGATTTTTTAATAAACTATTCAACATAACAAATACTTTTAGCCATTTATTGTCAGCTTACTTACTGGATATCTGTATGTAAATATCTGTGTGATGTATATGTATATAATATATAATATATGCAAATGTTTACATATGTATATATTTAGATTTATATGCATTATAGGTTTAAATATACACATATTGTTTTATTAGCAATAGACATGCACAGATACATATAACTGTACTAGATAGTTAAAAATATAATTTAATAATCATTTCATTTGTGCCTTATAACACTATTTCTTAACAATAAGTTATAATCTTTCATCTTTCTCTTCTTCAGAAAACTTACTAATAAAATATTGAAGAATGACATTTTATTTTAAAATTTTCATTTTAATCACAAAGGAAAAACACATGGCAAACAATGCAATTGTTAAAAAGAAAAAAAGAAAAAGGAGAGTCTGGCTCATGTGGCTCCGTGGATTGAGTCCTACCTGGAAACAAAAATGTCTCCAGTTCAATTCCCAGCCAGGGCACATGCCTGGTTGAGGGCCAGGTCTCCAGTAGGGGGTGGGTGAGAGGCAACCACACACTGATGTTTCTCTCCCTCTCTTTCTCCTTCCCTTCACCTCTCTCTAAAAATAAATAAGTAAAATCTTTTGCCCTGGCTGGTGTAGCTCAGTGGATTGTAGCTCAGTGGATTGAGCTACCCCAGTCCACTAAGGGAACTGGTGTAGCTCAAAAAATAAATACATAAAGTCTTAAAAAGTAAAATCTCTCTAAAATATAAATACATAAAGTCTAAAAAATTAAAAACTTTAAGAACATAAAAAGGAGCCCAACTTTATAGAGCAATCCCAAGTCGACATTTTTCCATTTTCAAATTTTAGCACTTCATTTGCCTTTCTATTTGCAACTTACCTACTTTTTATAGCACTTTGTGATAATTTCCAGCCCTATTTATATAAAACTTATGGAAGACAGTAGACTGATTTGCTATGAATAAAAATACCTCATATTCCAATAAGCTTTATAAAATAAAATACCTATAAGTTCTTTACTAATGAATCTATTCTCAAATTGCTCTATCACTTATTCATCGAAGAGAAAGTGTGGTCATAATAAAATTAAGGACTTATGGAGCATTTATATGACTGTATAATTTATAAATCAAGGTCACAAATATTATCTCATTTTGATGTGGATTCTCAGACCAAACACAGACTTACGTGACATAAACAAGCTTAAATCATTGATCCTCTGAGCCAATGGCCATAGAGCTTAAAATACAGTCCTTAGAATTTCTCTTCCCTCACAGTCATGGTTTCTGACAAAGGAAAGCAGTATTTTTCTACTCTTACCTTGAACCCTGGGCTTGTCCATTATCTGTTCATAAATCCAACATACCCTTCAGGTTGTACAATTAAGACAACAATCTGTGCCTTTATTACTCCATCTGAATGGAATGTAAAGAGCCACAGGGGTAAACACACTGCAAAGCATATATTGGTGGTATTGAGCCCAACTCTGGTTTTTATAAATAATTAAGAAAATGGCAAACTTCCATGCAGACTAGAGAGGATGGCAACATAACCTCGAATACTTACATTGACAATGGAATTAATCTTCTTCTTTTCTTTTTCTCTTTTCAATAACATATGGGCTCCACTCAGCTGTGGAATATGGTGGAACCTCACTGGGTTCACATCTGTCGGGTTTCCAGAGTGAATAAAAGCACTCAGCAGGTTTGTGAGCTACCGTGTGTGTAAGTACAGGGACGAATTAGTGCCAAGTCGTTGTCCTTGGAAAAACACTTTGCCTTACCCCGAGCATGTTAAAGAATATCATCTACTATATAAATGAAACCCACAAAATACTCCTGAAGGGAAAATTTCAAAAAGCACAATGTATCTGAAATGCCTTACATTTAGTTACACTACCTTTGCAGCTCACACAAACAGTTTAGACTCTTAGTTAAGTTTTTCCCATGTTGCGTCCAAAAATATTTGAAAAATAATTTAGACAATAAACACCATAACCTATGCAGTCATGGCTAATAGAAATAAAATAGGGTGAGAAAGTGCAGTGTTTTAGATACAAAACTGACAGTTTTCATCAGATGTGGGTGTATTTTAATTTCAGCTCTGGCAAAGGTATTGCAAATTATGCTCTGTTCTAAGAAAAATAAATTATCAAGCTTGAACAATCCACGAGGCTTATCGCAGGTGAAATTTTTATGAAATGGCAAAGATTCAAAAAATTAACTAAGCCATAATTGGCAAAATTTATATGGCTCAAAACTTAACAAAGCACATATCAGTAGTTTACAGAATCTTCCCAGAAGGCAATTACTATATTTAAAACCATGATTTATTTATATTTTCACTCTGTTAATGAAAGTGTCATCTCGTCAAATCTTTGAGTCATATTTTCAAATCATTTCATTTCATGTTAGCCAGACTTTATTGGATACATTCTGATAACACTTTCTTATAAACTGTGAGTGATTGTTGTACAAGATTTACACAACAGTTGCTTGTACCAGGAACACATTTTTGGGCATTGCTAGCTATAGATAAAAGATAGATGTAAATAATTATATAAGGCAATGTCAACCAAGCTAATTAAAACTGTATAAAAAGTGTGGGTTGTACATGTGAAGAACAAGGAAAATAGTAAAAATCTAGAGCCCATACTTTTGGTTGTTTCCAATTTGGGGAGAAGAATATTTTGATAACGGGTACCTTAGTGCACTTAATGAAGATCAGAATTCTTAGGTTAGTTTTCAGGAAGGGTTTGCTTACAACCGCATGGTCATTGTTTTAATGAGTCTGAAAGAGCTCCAGTTCTCTGAAAACTTAAGAGGAGGCAGCAAGCTTTGAGCTAAATTTTGGTTGTGTGTTCAGTGCAAAGCTGGGGTTTCCTGATAATACAGCCAGTCAGCTTCCATGTTGCATCTAGAGAAAAGTTACTCCCCTACAATGAAACTTCTAGGAATATAGAGGTGGAAATGTGGTTATATAACTCTTGTAACATCTCAAACTTCATCCCTGTATCTAAAATAAAAATGAAAGCCTGTATAACAACTTTCAATACTTACTTTCACTACTAAGTCTACCGCGTGTAAATGTGACTAAAATGAATCAATTTGATTGAATTTTCTCATGGATTTTTTACATTATGTTATTCTCTACAGAGTTTATAACATCATGACAAAATTGCCTGTCATTAATCTAGGGCATATAGGTATAATATGAGATGCGATGAATGAAAAGGGAAAAATCGAATTCCAGATATTAGTCTGTTAAAGGTAGCATCATAGTTGTTGCTCTACCTATGCCAGTGTTTACCTCTGATTAATAGAAGGTGATATACTTTAGACAAAGGCTATTTTTTAATCACTAGCTGAGCTATCATCCCCTAAATGCTGTTTCCTTCAGTGATCTGGACTTGGCCATATGCTAATTTCCAATTGCACAGATTCACACCAGCCATTTACTCTGTGGACCCCTGTCCTTGAGTCCCACTTCTGCTCTTGCCTGGCCAATTAATTACAGCAATGCCATTCATGCCATAGAGGGAGAAAGGACAAGAATTAAGCCATCAAAAAGGGAGGCAATCTGAATAGAGAAGACAATATATACAAAAATACTTTGCTCTCTATTTTCTGAAATGTAAACTCCAACCCCTAACAAAATGGTCTAAACTTGCTCATTTGTCTAGTCTTCCTTCTTTCTCTGAATGAAGGTGAGGGCGCAACTGACCCACTAAATCCCCTCTAGTATCAGAAAAGGTAGGCAGAAGAGATGTGACAGCTTCCTACATGTTCTCTCCCCTTATAAATAATTTTTGTAGGTATTCTAAATCATGCATACTGAGATCATGTATACTTAGTTTAGTACAAAGTAGGTACTCATTAGATAGTGACTCTGTGTTTTAAATACGTAAGAATGCCTCAGCCAAATCATTTTCTTCTCTTATTATCCTAATAATTAGAAAATTTAAATAAACTGTTAGATGACTAACACAATTCTAAAAATCAGTGAATTATATAGCTATATTTGACATAATATGACAAACAACCACTGAAATAATTTCCCCTTACATGCTTCGGAAGTCAAAATTTTACTTCTGTAAAAAAGGAGTAATTTCAAAACATTCATTAGTGTCAGTCAGTAATGGGTGGTGGTAGAAGATAATTTAATTAATGTCTTCTGTTCAAATATGTGTTAGTTTCTTATTGTTCACACCCATATAAAGTCTCCTAAGAAAATCTCTCAGAAGACATGAAATTGTATGGACGATATTTACTAAATCTAAAAAGAACTAATATATATTACTGGAAGTATAGGAGGTATATGTGTGTGTGTATATATAGTTTTACTTGTGATTTTTACACATGATGTAGACCAAGTATTAATTTCTACCTTTTATTTCTAATTTTTCATTTAGCATTTAAAATGCTTCGGAAGATTGATTTTCCTAGAAGCAGACTAGTTTTTATAAGAATGTACTCTTTGGTTAAGTTGCATTTACAAATCAGTTGAGAAAGGAAAGCATATAAGCAACTAATATTGAAAAAAATGGTTAACTCCACATGTGAAAAGATATGAATCTGTTAACTAACTCCTTATATAAAAAATGAGTAACTAACTTATTAGGAGATAAAAATTAAAATGCAATGCAAGTAAATCTCTACACATTTCAAGATAGGAAAGAACTTCAGTAATTTATTTGGTAAATAAATAGAAAGAAATGTTGGCGATATAGAAGTAAACCAAATGGAACAAATACCTGCCCTCATTGAGCTTACTTTCTCATTGGGGCAGAAAGATAAATAAACAAGGTTCCATGAACACTGTATTTTATAATAGTAGATGACAAATACTATTGAAAGGAAGGACAGAAAATGTGGAGGGTGGATGGTTTAAGAGTTGTAAATAGACTGGCCATGGTAGGCCTTAATGAAGGTGATATTTGAACAAAAACTGGAAGAAGATAAGAAATAAATCCTGAAGGATCCTGGTGCTAAGTGAAGTAAGCCAGGCAGTGAAAGGCAAATACCATATGATCTCACCTATAAGTGGAACCTAATTAACAAAACAAACTGGCAAGCAAAATATAGCCAGAGACACTGAAATCAACAACAAACTGACAGTAACCAGAGAGGAGGAGAGAGGGAAATGACATGGGAAAGAAGGGAAAGGGACATAAATGAACATGAACGAGGGACCCATGGATGGAGCCAAGGTGGGGTGGGATTGAGGGTGGGAGGAGGGCTGGGCGAAAGTGGTCATGGGAAAATGGAGACAACTGTATTTGAACATCAATAAAAAAAGGTAAAAAAAAAGACTTCCACATGAAGAGAACAGCCAATGTAAAGCACCTAAGGTGGGTTCATACCTGAGAGATATTGAAGAAACAAGGAGGTAGTGTAAGTAGAAGGGAGAAAAAGGAGAAACCAAATAATTACTAAAACTATAGATGGATTACCAAAATAATGATATATTAAATTACATATACATTAACAACTTCTGAAAATTAAATATACAATTATTAATAAAGTAAGAGGCAAAAGACACACTGGGGTGAAATGTTGGGAATGAACACAACAAAAGATGTGACTCTAGATAGCAAGATCTATGAAAGCTAGAATAGATGTTTGCTTGCTGTGAAACCCTAGAACCTGGAAAAGTGTCTTTTGTATGTGGGTGTTAAATAGATTTTGATTGTTAAAAGCTTCATATACATTAGTGGAAGTGTAGAAGGTGAGACATTCATAATACATTTTTGTGGATGTAGTACATGGATTTCTTCAGAGCATTCAATAGTTAGAAATGCATATCACAAGTCTCAAAATTTCATGATATAAAATTTAATTATAATTTTGTTCCCCCCAACTTGTTTTATTATTTTCAAGTCAATAGTCATTCCTACCTTATATTTTATATTTGTACTGTCATAGTGTGTCTGTTAGGGGGGCAGCTTTGTTTCATTCTTCCCTGTCTGTCAAATCATAAGCTAGTTCCTGGTATATCACAGCTTTCTGCGAATGAGTAAATAACTGTATTGCCAGTGAAAATTCCAATTGAGCTCAGAAATTAAGTCAAAGACTTATGTACAAGCTGTTAATTTCAGCATAATTTAAAATAATATATTATTTTACAAAATCAAAGCAATGGTTAAAAATTGTGGCATATCCTTTTGATAAAATATCATATAGGAATTAAAATTCTTTACAAAAACATTTAACATTACAGGAAAAGACGTGATACATTAAACACTATGCAACACTAAATCCTATGACATTTGATTAACATTTTGAATTGATTATGAACAGATGTTTATTACAACTGAATTTTGGAATTGTGAGAGACTTAAAAATATACCCAATTCAGATATTTCCTAAAAGTTATTTTTTTGATAAATAAATTCCCTTATTCAAAGTAAGACATAGAAAATATAGTCAATAATAGTGTAATAACTGTGTAGGGTGCCAGATGGTTACTGGAAATATCGAGGGAAAACTTTGTAAAGTAAATGATTGTTGAACCACTATGCTGTACATTTGAAACTAATGCAAAATAATACTGAACATAACTATAGTTAAAACATTTTTAAATAAATTTAATCAGAAGCCTACTGAGAAAAATCACATTTTGAATGGAGCCATGGTGATTCAGAGAGAGGAAAGAAGGAGGGTGAAAAGAAGGGGAAGACCCGATGCACTAACCCCTGAGCGCCTGTCTTCTCCTCCTAAGGCTCAGAGAATCCCTTTGGATGCCTTGAGCCTAGTGAAAGAAACAGTTCTAGTTTAACTGAAATCCAGAAGAAGGTATCCAGGCCGCAGAATGGCAAGTTACTGTCTGCAGATATGTGTCCAGATAGATGAAATCTGGGACCAGAAAATAACTCCTTTGATGCTGTCTAAGTATGCTTTTATTATCCCACATCCTGTTAACTGAGGGTTTTAAAGTCACCAAAATTCACTCATTTCTTTGCACACTTAAATTGCTTCTAGCAGTAACTTAGCTGATAGGAGTGGGCACTATATGCCCAGAAGAAAGAATACCATGGGGAATTAAAGAGAGTTGTTTTGTGTTGCTGTGGTAACAAAGGACAGTAAATTTGGCAGTTTAAAGCGACGCAAATTTATTATCTTACAGTTCAAAGTCTGATACAAGTCTTCATGATCCTAAAATTCAAGATGTCAGCAGGACTTGGTTTCTTTTGGGAGGCTGCAGAAAAAACTGGGATTCCTTGCCTTTCCCAGCTTCTGGAGGCTGGCCATATTGCTTGAGTTCCTTGGCTTCTGATTGCCTTCCTCACCATTCAAAACCAACAACGTCACATCTCTCTGTTCTTACACAGCCACATCTCTCACTCTCATTTTTCTCTCCCTTCTATTCTTCCACTTAGAAGAAACCTTTAAATTATTTTGGGCCCACTCATATAATTTACAATAATCTTCCTATTTTGAAGTCAGGTTTTTAACAACCCTAATTCTCCCTTTGCACATAGCCTACATATTCACAGATTCAAGGAATTAGGACATAGGCCTCTCTGGGGGGCTATTCTTCTATCTGTCACCAATTACAGTTTTTGAAAATTCCCCCATGTAACTGACTTATTTTTTATACCCAGCACATACACACATACACACACACATTCTCTTATGTAATGCAAATGAGTTTTAGATTTCCTTCTGGCCAAGGCACATAGAAAAACTATAAAAATATGAATTTTGTCTAAAAGAAAGTAATTCAACGGAGACCCACTTAACTGACCTCCACTTAACATACTCGTAAAATGATGCTCCATCTCCAGGTCTTTTTAAAAATATTCTGTTTATCTTCTACAGCACCCTGGCCCCTGTGGCTACAGCCAAGTACCCCTGTTCCTACCCGCCACACTATTAACAGGCAGGCAGTCGTTTATATTTCTCTTTTGTAAATCAACCTTTCTTAAAGTTAAATAAACAGTTTTTATGATTGATTGATTAACAATTTTGATTCTATTTAGGATTGATTAACAATTTTGTATCTATTCACTCATATTTGAGAAACTATCTACATTAATGCTTTACATGAATTTGAGTATCAGATCACCTCTGATTAACCAGAATTTCTTCGAGAAAAGAGCATGAGGTATATGGATTTTGAGGGCTGAGGTTAGTGTGGAAAGTGTAGAATTTGGGGGTAAAGATGGAAGATGACAGCCATAAATGAGGGCCTCATAAAAACAGATACTATACAGGGCCCCTAAGAACACACGTAGACAGTTCCTAGGTGAGGTTTGGGTCAGTATGCAAATTTTGTCCATTTTAAGTTTGACTCTGCATCAAGTTCTGTTGTGCACCATTTATTTTTCACTGAACACTTATCTAGAATTCAACTGCCCTTTTAAAAATATTGTAATGAGTTATACATGAACTAGCCCAAATTGATAGATTTCCTAGGTGCATTCAAAAGGAGTTTTTGGAAATGTTTTGTTCTGTGAGTTCTAACCATTTCTTGGGGTCTCTTAATTAGCTCTATTTCCAGGGACTTTGAGTGATCTTTTCTATAATAAACTAATAAACTGGGTGGGTCAAGGTTAATGTAATTTTAAAATGTCCATCAAATTCCACAGCTTGTCAGCTCATCAATATATGTTGAACTGTTTCACTTATCTTTCACCCGGATTTCATTAAAACTACAAAAGCTTATTTCATTGAAGCTAAAGCTATGTTTGTTGATGACATTGTTGTCTAGAGAAATTAGATTTCTGAGTAGCAGTCCATAACATGATATTCTTGCAACTGAGCTAAATCAAAAAGAGAAACATCCATAAAGCATTTTCATTATACATACATGATAGATTTAGTATCTTACTGGGTTGCAAATATTTATAGATACATTTGGTAATAAATAGATCATAGAAAGGTTGTATTCAGGAAACATGATTTGCTGCTTTTCTTAATTATATATATATTTTTCATTATAATGTAAAGCATTAGTGGGTAAATTATTCTATTCTTATCATTGACTAATAGCTCGAATGTCTTAAGGTTTAAAGGAAACCCCTCAAATGTTTCAGCATCAGTGGCCATTCTTCAAATGTAAAAAAATTCAATTTAATAAAAGTGTGAAAGCCAGAAGCTCTCACATTCGTATCTCATTTAACCTAATTGTTGCAGCAATACAGGGTGGCAGGTCTTACCCCCACCTACTTACAAAGAACCGAAACTGAGAAGAGTGAAGTCACTCCCCAGGTTTGCATGGTGTGCTGGTATCAGGACAGAGATACTGCACTCCCAGCCCAGTGCTTTGTGCTGCAGTGGTCCTTGGGGCAGGAGAGCAGACGTGGCTTCACCTATGGGTGTCTCCTCTTGTATGATCAGACTATGCTCAGCAGATCTTCCTATCTTCTAGTTAAACTATATGAGCTAATTGCCTAGTGGAATTTTGCTAATTTCTTGAGAACAAAAATAGTTTTCTTAGAAGAACAATCTGGGGAGTGATTGAATGAGAGTAAAAGAAGTATTTGATTATAGGAAAGATGGAATGGACATTTTTTAAATAATAAAAAATGAACAAAAAATGGCAAAACTTGGGTTAATTTGGGGTCATCTGGTGCATTACCTTTATTTAAAAAAAAAAAAAAATTAGCCCTGGCTGGTGTGGCTCAGTGGATTGAGTGCCAGCCTGCTAACGAAGGGGTTGCTGGTTTGATTCCCAGTCAGGGCACATGCCTGGGTTGCAGGCCAGGCCCCCAGTTGAGGGTGCACAAGAAGCAACCACACACTGATGTTTCTTTCCCTCTCTTTCTCCCTCCCTTCCCCTTTCTCTAAAAATAAATGAATAAAATCTTTAGAAAAAGAAAATTAATTTTTATTTTATACCAAAGAATACCAAATATTTTTTTAAATTTTATATCTTCATGATTATAAACAACTGTGATGTTGTTTTATAATGCTTATATTACACATGGAAACCATGTAATTCTCATGGTTTAAAATGCTAGGCTAAATTCATTAGATAAGAACAAATAAAATGGACATGAACACAGGCTTATATGTCTCTGAGATCATACACTCTCAACTGCTTAACATTTAGCATCCTGTCAAACAATATTCTTGTATGGGTTAAAAAATGAAAATAAAATAAATTATAATTTAAAAAATTTTTTAACCAAAATGCATCTTTTTATTTCTCATGGAAACTACATTTAAATTGTAAAAACAGAATAAATATTTCAGAATTTTATGGAACCATGAAAACTCTCCTGTGTGAATCTTCCTCCTCTCCCACCTTTCCTAACTCCTATATTCTTTATTTTTATTTTTTCATTTTTAAACATATTTTTTGATTATGCTATTACAATTGCCCCATTTTTTCTTCCCTTTATCCCCCTCCACCCTGCATCCCACCCCCCACCCTCATTCCCCCACTTTAGCTCACGTCCATGGATTATACATATAAGTTCCTTGGCTTCTCCATTTCCCACACTATTCTTAACCCTCCCCCTGTCTATTTTGTACCTACCTTTTATGCTTCTTATTCCCTGTATCTTTGCCCCCATTCTCCTCCCTGCTGATCACTCTCCTTGTGATCTTTATTTCTGTGAATCTATTCCTATTCAGGTTGTTTGCTTAGTTTGTTTTTATTAATTTAGGTTCAGTTGTTGATAGTTGTGAGTTTGTTGTCTTTTTACTGTCATATTTTTTATCTTCTTTTTCTTAGATAAGTCCCTTTAACATTTCATACAATAAGGGCTTGGTGATGATGAACTCCTTTAGCTTTACTTTATCTGGGAAGCACTTTATCTACTCTTCCATTCTAAATTATAGCTTTGTTGGATACAGTAATCTTGGATGTAGGCCCTGGCTTTTCATGACTTAGAATACTTCTTTCCAGCCCCTTCTTACCTGCAAGGCTTTCTTTGAGAAATCAGCTGATAGTTTTATGGGAACTCCTTTGCAGGTAACTATCTCCTTTTCCCTTGCTGCTTTTAAGATTCTCTACTTAGGTTTGATCTTGGGTAATGTAACTATGATGTGCCTTGGTGTGTGCTCCCTTGGGTCCAACTTCTTTGGGACTCTCTGCACTTCTTGGACTTCATGGAGATCTATTACCTTTTCCAGACTGGGGAAGTTTTCCTTCATTCTTTTTTCAAATAAGTTTTCAATTTGTTGCTATTCCTCTACTCCTTCTGGCACCCCTATGATTTGGATGCTGGAATGTTTAAAGTTGTGCCAGAGGTTTCTTAGGCTATCCTCATTTTTTTCAAATTCTTGTTTCTTCATTCTGTTCTGATTGATTGTTTATTTCTTACTTCTGGTCCAAACCGTTGATTTGAGTTTTGGTTTCCTTCCCTTCACTGTGGGTTCCCTGTACATTTTCCTTTATTTCACTTTTCATAGCCTTCACTTTTTCCTCTATCTTTTGACTATACTCAATCATTTCCGTGAGCATCCTGATTACCAGTGTTTTCAACTCTGTATCTGATAGGTTGGCAATCTCTTCATCACTTAGTTGTGTTTTTTGTTTCCCTGAAGCTTTGATCTCTTCTTTCATTTGGGCCACATTTCTTTGTTTGGACACACCTCTTACCTAGTAAGGGACAGAGCCTCAGGTTTTCACCAGGGCAGGACAACCCGGGTCACTGTGTTGTGGGACTGTATGTGGGGGAGGGGTTTGAGAAGGAACAATGCTGCTTCCTCAGCTCTCAGCCAGCTTCCAGTCATTTCCTCTGGTACCCACAAGCAAATTGGCCCTTCTGGTGCTGATTCCCAGGTGGGTGGGTTTGTGTACATTCTAGGACCCTGTGGTCTCTTTAATGAACTCTCCTGTGAGGCTGGAAGTTTATTCTGCAACCTCAACTCCCACAGGTTTTTCAGTCAGAGGTTTTGAGGCTTTATTTCCTTGCACTGGAATCCCGGATTGTGTGGTCTGTCTTGATCCTCTCAGGTGTTCTTCCTGGTTTATCCACAACACAAATGGCAAATGTGGGACAACTGCCTGCTCCACCAGCTGCCGTCTAACCTTCCCTGGTTCTCCAGCTGCCTTGCTGCGAGTCCTCTCTACCCCAGTTGCTCATCTCTCTCCCTCCTACAGGTTTGGATGAATATTTCTTCTTTAACTCCTCAGTTCTTGGACTTCCATACAGTTTGATTTTCTGGCAGTTCTGGTCATTTTTTTTGCTTTTAATTTTTTTGTTGTCCTTCTTTTCATTGTGTGAGGAGTCAAAGTGTATCTACCTATACCTCCCGCTTGGCCAGAAGTCATCATGAATTATTATACTTTCTCAAAATCATATTGATGATGTTGTTGCTGTAATTGAAGCATTGAATAAGTGTTTCCAACTTTCTGGAATTGTAAATAAAAGCATATACCTCAGGCTCACAGAGTGTGAATAATAATAATTTAGCCATTGAAAATATTTGATGATGGAATTAATTTATGCATCACTTTAATTATATCATTATATAAGGTTAATTATGAAGTTCAAACTTATTAAAAATAATACTATTTTAGCCCTAACTGGTGTGGCTTAGTGAGTTGGGCATCATCCTGCAATCTGAAAGGTCACCAGCTCGATTCCTGGTCAGGGCACGTGCCTAGGTTATAGGCCAGGCCCCCAGTTGGGTCATGCAAAAGTCAACTGATCAATATTTCTCTCCCTCTCTTTCTCCTTCCCTTCCCCTCTTGTTAAAAATAAATAAATAAAATCTTTCAATTAACTTTATTTTAGAAATAAGAGCAGACTAAAACAGTAGTGAGTTACCCTTAGCAGATCTGACTCACTAATAATAATAATAATAATAATAATAATAATAAAATCAGAGGTTTAAATGATACCCAAAAAAGAGCCTTCAAAGATTTAAAGTCCTACTGTATGAAATGCCTTAAGTCCCTGGGTTGAATTTATAAAGAGGTATTTTTTTTCAGCTCCATAGGAGATAGGAACTGCCAGCAGTAATGGGCTTACAAAAATGGTATAAGTTGCGTAATGAAGTTAATGAGCTAGTCATTGCTAGAAGTTTTAATGGTGGGTTACGGAGACATTTGTTCAGGATGTTGTACACAGGACTGGAGCAGGCAACAAAAGAACTGACTGGATGCTTAAGTCTCTTTTAACTCTGATTGTTTATGATTGTATTTCCCTAGGGAACATCACTGTGTAAATATTTTACGTAGAAGTTATGCGATGATGATCAGAGCCTTAGTTGCCAAATGATTTCCATATTTTTACCCCTTTGAGGAGGCCAAGACTGAAGGAGAAGCAGTGGAGTTTCTACTACATAGTTAGATAACTTAGAAGAAAAATATAACCTGATTTCTTGAGAAGCTATATATGTGTTTAGAAAATAAAAACTGTAACCCTGCTGATCACACCAGATTTGAGTCAGTGATGGTTGTGAAAGGAAGGAATTAGTCACAGGCAGAATGGACATGGAACCTTCCCGACCTGATGGAGTTGGAGGTTGGCCTTAAGTTTTATAATTTCATACATTATGAAATTTTCATAATAGAAAATAATCTGTTCTTTGCATGCAAACTTGAGAAATATAAATGGCAGAAACACGATACATCTCTCAGAAATGTTATAAATCTTTGTGAGAGTTTAAACCGTATTAATTGCCCTTGAAGGACCTGTTTTCATATATCAGAGCATAGAGGTGCGACCTCAATGTCTTAGAAGGCTTTTGGTTCAGTGGAAAAAATAATTGGCATGGAACTTGGAAAACTTACACTCAACTCTATCAGTTATTGACAAGTTTTGTGACCCGAGGCATCATCAATTGTTACATTTGTAAAAGTCATATGCCAATTTTTTAACATTATTCTTATACAATTTTATATAATCCAGAATTTCACCCTTATGTCCCTTTAGTCTAGTAGTTTTAACTTATGCTGGGAATTAAATAATTCCAAATAGGCTTGTCAAATAAGCCATGCGTGTATGGGACATGAAAGTGTATCCCCAACCAAAAATGTGAAAGGAAAAAAAGCATTTGGAATAAATGAGATGGGCCCCAAAAAATGAATGGGGTGAGAGAATGAAAATATGGGAGAACCTGAAATCATCTGGGTCATCACTCTTGGTGGCCTAGTTAACAGCTATTTTCCCTAATAACAGCCAACATCACATGCTCGAGGTTAAAGCTGCCACATTCCCAGTGAGCTTCGGTTGGACCTAGGAGAGACCCTGTGATCTAGTTCTGACCCCCCCCCCCCCCACCGCAAAAAAAGAGAGCTCTCTTCAGGGGAAAACACTAGGAGAAAATGTCCTTTTGTTGTAAGAAGAGACATGAGTGAGAATGATGCCCTTATTACCTCACACTTGTGACACCAACTTAACTGGATGTCCCCAAAATCACACTCAGGATCAGTCACTAGCTAAAAGGACTCACAGGACTCAGAAAGCTGTTAACTTAGCACTGCGGTTTACTACAGCAGAAAGAATATAGGTTAAAATCATCAAAAAGACAAGACACATAGGGTAAATTTAGGAGGAACCAGGTACAAGCTTCTAGGTGCCCCTTCCCAGTGGAGTCACACCAACATGCTTAATTCTGCCAGCAATGATGTGTGCTGGCAGAATTACACACGGCAAGTGTTGCCCCCCACGGCAGCCCACCAAGCCTTAGTATCCAGGTTTGTTTGTCACACAAGCATGCGGCACCTACGACTGACCTCAGGGGTTCCGACTCCAATCCCCCACAGCAAAAACAGGCAATCACGTACAAAATACTGTTAGCAAAAACTAGCTGATCAAATTGTACCTCACGGCCCAACTCCCGTGAGGGCATACAAAATAAAACACAAAATATTAAAAATCATCCAGAATATCCCGAGGGCCCAGTGTTCATCTCCCAGGAGCCAGCCAAGGGCCGGTGCTAAAGGTAAAGCTTTCTTGGGAATGTGCAGGGTTTGAGTAGCCCCAGCCTTGGAGGTTAATCATCTCTGTGGACACTTGGAATGTGTGTGAGGACGTGATGCTGGGAGCCTCCATCCCGTGACCCTAGGAGAAAAGCTGAGAGGACTGTGGGAGTTGGTAAGAGACTTGATGTATCTGAACTTCCGATTTACCAACTTCGAACCACTTTCCTTCCTGTGAATGCATTGTTATGTGAAATAAGTCGTTGAGCTCTGTTTTAAAGTTATGCTGTTTGACTATTCCCTTTGATCCTGCAAAATGGATTTTAACTGACTCAGAATCCAATTCAAACCATGGCATATAAATGAATTTTGAAGGTTAATATATATATGTTTTCTTTCTGATAGAATTTGGTCTTAGAGTGAATGTTAATATAACAGAAAGTCTGTCTTCTTGTCTTTTTTTTTCTTTTCGTTTTTTAGAGGAGAAAGGAGACAGACAGAGAAAGAGGGGGATGGGATTTGTTGTTCCAATTATTTAAGCATTCATTGTTTAATTCTTACATGTGCCCTGACTGGGTATGGACTCCAAACAACTGAGCTACCCTGCTAAGGCTTCTTGTCTTGTTTTTGTCCTGTGTCTAGTGCTAAGTATATGCAATGACTACTATATCTTCATTACTTCAATTCTAAGAAATTCTCATAATATTTCCCTTATTTATATTTTCTTAAAATGTTATTTACTTTTTAGTAACCTAACCTAGTGTTTTGTATAATGAACTCTCAATAAATATACTAGCTGTTCAATTTGAATTTGAATTAGATATTTTTGCGATGAGATTTTGCCACATAGTGGTTTCAAAAGAACAATTGAGGATCCTTTTTCCGGCACCAACAGATGATAAAAATCACTTTGCAGGGGATATTTATGAGATTGCAGTCTTGATGTAATGGTTAATTTGTAGCCATTCCATATTTTTATCATCTCCATCTTTCTTTTCTATAGAGATAAAAACACTTTTCCCCCCAAAAAAAGTCAACTTTGATGTAGCCCCTGTAAGTTCAGATAAGCTACTTTAAATCCTAGTTTTTTAGAAGTACCATCCACACTGCTTGGAATTCTTCCTCATAGTCTTACACTATAGAAACACCTTTTATAACCTCCAGGCTTGACTGCTCACTTTCGAATAAAGGTTTAGTTTCCCATAGAATTCTGGTTTTGCATTTGTGGGGAAGAATGACATTGAGGTTTTAGTAATTGGTTTTAGAACTCGGAGAAGACTTCATTTTCATACCTGTCACACTAGGTGATATGTAACCCCTAATGACTTTCAAAAGTTGTCAATGTGATTTATTCGTAATTTGAGAGACTCAGCTTGTAGCTATTTGGAGCCGGTTTATTGGTTTAGAGGCATTTTCTTGGGTGCCTTAATATAGAGTATCCCAAAAGCAACAAATAAAGTATGGTGTGTAAAGTGAGGCACCTAGCACAGCCTCTAGCCCATGGTAGATTATCAGCAAACAGTCTTTGCCTTTCATTTCACTTCCCAAAACACCATTATCCTAGATCCTCCCTTGACTGTATTTTAATTAATGTATATATTTATTAATTTATATATTTCCAATTTAATTAGAGGTTTTTTGCTTTAAATTTTACAGAAAATTTGCAAAAATAGTACAAAGTTGCCATCTACTACTCTTCACACTATTTTCCCTATTTTTAACATTTTACATTGTATGGTACATTTATCAAAACTAAGAAGTAGCAGTAGTATATAATTTTTTAAAAAAGATTTTTATTTATTTTTAGACAGAGAGGAAGGGAGGGAGAAAGAGAGGGAGAGAAACATCAGTGTGTGATTGCCTCTCATGTGCCCCCTACTGGGGACCTGGCCCACAACCCAGGCATGTGCCCTGACTGGGAATCGAACTGGCGACCCTTTGCTTTGCAGTCCAGTGCTCAATCCACTGAGCCACACCATCCAGGGCAGTATATGATTTTTTTAAAACTAAACCCTATACATTATTCAGATTTCACTAATTCTCTTCAAGTGTTTATTTTCTGTTCCAGGATCCTACCCAGAATATTACTTTACATTTTGTCATGTCTCCTTAGTAATGATGGTTTCTCAGACACTGCTTATTTTTTATGACCTGACAGTTTTGAAGAGCACTGGTCAGGTATTTTGTATAATGTTGCTCAGTTTGGATTTGTCTGATGTTTTTCATATGATTATATTTACAGGGCCATGGGTTTCTGGTTGGGAGATCACATAGGTGATATTGTCTTCTCATGCCATCATATCAAGATGACTAATCATTGATGATGTTAAACTTCTTCACCTGGCAAACATAAAGTTTTCCAGATTTATTCACTGTATTTATCCCCGCTCCATCCATTTTCATGCTCTATTCTGTAAAAGCAAGTAATTAAATATGGTCTATACTGAAGGGTTGGGGAATTATGCTCCATCTCCTGGAGCAGGTAGTATCTATCTAAATGATTTGGAACTCTTCTGTCTGGGAGATTTGTCTCCTTCTCCAATTTATTTATATCATGTGAGCTCATAGAGATTTATATATACTATAGGTTATATTATTTTTTTGGTTGCTCAAATTGTTCCAGCATTGGCACTTGACTTTCTTTCTTGTTGGCTCCTTTGTCTCTTTGGCATATCCCTATTGCTTCGGTTTTGAGCACTTTTGTACTTTCTGGCACCATGTGATGCTCCAGGCTCATCTTTTTATTCATCTCCCAGCCCTGGAATCAGCCATTTCTTCAAGGAGACCTGGGCACCTTCACTGAGAATGGCATCACAGACTAAGATCTTGAATAACAAATCTCTTTCTCTCTCTCTCTCTCTCTCTCTCTTTCTCTCTCTCTCTCTCCCCACATCTCTCTTCTCTAACCCTCAAATATTTTGAGCAAAATTCTCAAATTTGCCTTGTTTTGATGCTATTTTATTACTATATTTAACAAAGGCCAGTAAGAATACTCTTATTTTATGTGTCTTCAATTATCATAGTGGAAATTAAGTATTGGGTCTTCTATTGTTATATTCAAAGAAGAATGTCTTCTTATTGTCCTTACATTCCTGAAGTAGTTACAGTAGATGAGCTACAAATGAAGCATTCTTAATATCACCGGTCCACAGATGCAAACCTTCCTGCCAGTTTGTTTTGACATTTTGCCTATTTTTTGTTTAGTTTCCTGATCATGTTTCTGTGAAGAAAGAATGATTGGAAAGAGATGCTGAAATTTCTTAAATATAGTGGATCCTTGATTACTTGGGCAATGTTGTACAAATACCTCAAATGGGAAATAATGACAAATCTACTTATGTCTTTCTGAAAGATTCTGTTACAAATGCTCATTTAGTTTCAGAAACTCACTTGTCTCCAATACATTTTAAAACAAGAAGAAATTCATATAATAAAGATCCTCATGGTAATCTTTAAATTAGAACTCAGGTATGCAAACTGCACCGTTCTGCCTTTACAATATATTTTCCTGAACTCTCCTCCTTTGTTCCTTGAGTTCTATGTGATTATGTCAATAAACCATATATTCACCCAGTTTCTACTTTTCTCTGGCTCATGGGAACCAACTGAGTGAGGACTTGATGGACTGACATAAAGTCCATGTTTGAATCTACCCCAAATTCCCAAGTCTATTTCAATTCTATTCAATTTTAAAGGTATTAAAAAACTTGCACTATATGCCAACATTCCTTTAAACATTGAAAGCAAAAGAAAGGTAAATATCTATAATTTATGCTGCTATTATGCTTGTCTTAAAAACACACATCAGTCCCAAGACAACTGCGATATGAACAAACAATTTGAACATAATACAGATTTTGTGTTTGCTTATGCATGATTTCATCTGTGAGAGACACTAGCTGAATGTACAAAACTGCACCCAGCTAAACTGGGCTACCACGTAGGAGTTCACTAAACACACACAGGCACACACCTCAAATACCTACCAGGTACCTCAATTCACTGCATTTGTTGTGAGCCCTATTAATCTACATTATTGCGTTAGAACTTTCCATCCAATTTCATGTAGCCCTCCTTCCACCACCCCACAGTAACTGACAAGCTGCAACCGTTGTTTTAGGCAGAACTTTAAAATGACCTTCAGTGATTCATGTCCTCTGTCATCCCCTGCTTTTGGGTGAGGGAAACATGTAATTAGCTTCTAATCAATGAGACACAGCAGAGGTGATAGGTTATCTCTCCCATGATCATGAAATATTACATAGTAAAGATGAAGGATATTTACCATTATAATTAAGTTCTCCAATCAGTTAACTTGAAATTAATCAAAAGGTAGATTATTATGGGG
Organism: Anoura caudifer; assembly: GCA_004027475.1. NCBI lineage: Eukaryota > Metazoa > Chordata > Mammalia > Chiroptera > Phyllostomidae > Anoura > Anoura caudifer. Next base: position 24,807 of record PVKU01008274.1, read on the forward strand.
AACTTCAATCATGGGAGCCCTTTAATAGAAGACCCTTTGAAAGAGGGTCAGAGATGAAAAAGGTCAGAGATGCTCACTCTGCTGGCTGTAAAGATGCAAATTGTCATGATATGAGCTGCTTGTGGAGAGGGGTGGCCTCTAGGAGGTGAGGGGTAGACTCCTCAACCCCCAAGCTGACTTTGCTAACAACCTGAATGAGCTGGGAAGAGGACGAGAGTTTTAACAGAGACTGCAGCTTCCGCTGACCCCTAGAGTTCACCCTGTGAGACCCCGAGCCCAGGATCTAGCTGAGCCAAGCCTAAACTGCTGGCAGTAAATGTGTGGTGATTTGTTATACGAGCACTAGAAAACTAGTACAGTTTCTGATGCCTACATCCACAGACAAACCTCAGGTCATTTTTAAAGTAAAGTGCCATTTTTGAGGCAATATTCGTGTATTTCTTAACCATTTACTAGGTATAAAAGTGTGCTACTGCTTTTGTTAGATTCTTATTTTTTCTTAAATATGTCACTAACAAAGTTCTTGAGTGTTGTGACCCAGTCCCATTTTTCTCAGGGTCCTGTGTTTTTGTGGTGCAATTCTGCATGGCACAAGGATTTTTCAGACTACATATGTCATGTAATATAAGAACAGGCTCCACTCACAACCAGTTTGGAAAGCACCCTTTTCACAAGTATTTATAATGCAAGCATCCTGTACAAAGTAAGACATTTTTCTAACAATATTCAATATAGTTGACATAATTATTCTCAAACTACCTTTAATAAATAGTTTGTGAGCACTTTAGCAACAAAACAAAGTTATTACAAGATTGTTCTTTTCAACTTCTAACCTTATATACAACGCAAAGTAAATCTGAGATTTCATTTGGGAATTATAATTTTAAGTGATTTGCTGTTTTTCATAAATTGAGAAATCTAATCATTTCCTCCTTTGGGATTCTTCATCCAATGAGTAGAAAACTAATATCTTTAAAAAATCCATTTAAATATATATAATAAAATTATAATAAATAATCTTATAAAAACTATTTAGTTAAGGCTATGCATGCCAATTAGCTATAGTACTAATTTATTCTATATTAGATCCAATAAAATTTAAACATAACACATACATTCTCTTGTTCATTTATTCAAATGAAAGACCATCATTGTCTATTATTAAAGAGTAAATTGATAAAATAAAAGGGAATTGAATTATAGTTGACATTTGTGTGAATTGATATAACTACAATGATTAAAGGTGTTTAATTAAAAAAAATTACCACTCAACTGTATCTACATGCTATTCCCATCTTAAAATTTCCCAAAACCTACATCAAAAAAGCTCATGTACACATGAAACTACCTCCTAGTTTTATTAAGACCAAAAGAAAGGCATAAAAAAATATGTCAAGATGATGAATAGAGACATAATGTATTACATCTGCTTAATTTCTTCTTCGTTAAAATTGCAAATTAGAAACTATGTTGTTTTATTATGATATTTGCATTTATGGTTATTAGCCATTTGCAATATTTACATTTTATATGTCTATAGTGGGCCTCTAGAGAGGCATTTATCAGTGGGAATCTTGTGCTTGCCCTGGGAGCATTGTTTTTGTTACACCTGCCTGACAACCTGAGGCACCGTAATGTTTATGTACGCATTTGATTTTTTTGTGTGATATGAACCTGCCCCAAATTGAGCCAATCAAATTCTTTCTCCAGAATTTTATAATGAGGAGGTTAAGAAATCTGCAAAGTCCTTTCAAATATAAAAATTAGAAGATATGACAAGTTCTGTCCAGAAAAAGTCCAGCCATTGTTAACATGAGAAGGGTTTGTACAATATCAATGTAACCTGGCAGCCAAGGAGAATAGAGTGGAATGCACATGCATGAACAATGAAGGCTTCACTGTACTAGTCAGTGGGGGTGGTAGACACTTTTGAGTGAGCTTGTGCACTGTGTGGCCATCGTATTCCAAACGAATGGATGAATAGAGCAATGAATCTGAATCAAGTTTTGCATTAAGCTTGAACATTCCTCTGCCAAAACTAATCAGATGATTCGGAAGCCTGCAGCTATGGGCAACTGGTGATTGGCAGCTTCATCACAACAATGTGCCCACTCATGCACCATGTCTCATGTAGTTTTTTTCTGAAACATCAGGTCACCCAAGTGACTCATCCCCTTAGGGCCCAGATTTGGTGTCCTGGGACTTTTGGCTTTTCCCAAAACTGAAATCACCTTCGAAAATGAAGAGATTTCAGACTGTTGATGAGATTTAGGAAAATACAATGGGTCAGCTGATAGTGATTGGGAGAACAGTGTGAGGTCCCAAGGTGCCTACATTGAAGGGGACGGAGGTACCATTGTCCTGTGTAAATGTTTCTTGTATCTTGTATCTTCTTCAGTAAATGTCTCTATTTTTGTCATATTGCATGGTTGGATACCTTCTGGAAAGACCTCATAAAAAACTTTTTTTCTTCATGATGGCCATAATCCCTACAAGTCAAGCATGAGAGATAATGAAGCAAATGCCAGAGATGAATAGAGCCAACTAATGAAATAGAAGAGTCCACAAGGCAGAGCTACCCCTTTTCCCATTGTTTGGTTTCCAGAAGTCAGGTATTTCAAGAGTCAATATATTTCTCTGTTTTACTCCATCGGTTTACTTAGGTTTCCACTATTTGCAACCAATGCACTCCTAATAAATACACTGTTAGAAAGGTAGCAAATACAGAGACATACGCTACTCCACTTCCAAGCTTTCACCTTGTGATTTCTCACTTTACAAATTTAGTCTAATGTGTTGTTCTCTTTGTCAAAACTGTTTTGTTTGTTTGTATGAAAGAACTGATTTATCTCTGTAGGGTTCTCAACAGTTGGGACAAGAGACAGTGAGGCCTAGGGGTAAAGAGAATAATTTCCTCTAGTCCAAGTAATAAGATTCATTTTCTCATATGATTTATTATATCTGAGGTCTTTTTTTAAAGTATTGATTTTAGAGAGAGACAAAAGGGAAGAGAGAAATTTGTTTTCCAATTATTATACATTTAATGGTTGTTTCTTACATGTTCCCTGATGGGGGATCGAATCCACAACCTTTGCTTATCTGAATGATGGTCTAATCAACTCAGCTACCTAGTCAGGGCTACTTCTGAGGCCTTGTTCTTGAAAAACAATTACACAGAAATTATTCAAATAAACTGACTAATTTTGTAAAACATATACTCTAATTTTTTTTGTCTAAATTTCATGTTCCTGGAAGGCAAAGAATGTTCCTTTCCAATTTTGTATGGCTTTATATCAGACATATAATAGTCACATAATAAATGTTCAATCCAACAGAAGGACAGGAGCCATGTGGATGTGGAAATTTATGTTTGTGACAAAAGTCACACTTTAGAATCACACCTCATATCTGAAGCTTAAAATTCTTTAAAATATTGATAAAATAAAAATTCAGTGTTAATTGGAATTCTCTATTTTGACTGTCAGTTCTCTCATTTAAAACATTAAAAGTGGTATAACGTATAATTTATTGAAGAACAGAAAAATCCATTCCAATGTATTATGAATTTTTTACACAAGTACAGCACTAACATCTGAGATCTAAATACTTTCAATTTTGTGGTTTTATGATCAAATTCTGCAGTGTGCCCAGTGTTCATGGAGGAGCTTTGAGAATTTTTGATGATGTACAACAATCATTGGTGAAAGGTCAAAGACTGGAACATTTAGGGCAAACACAGACTTATGCATTTTAAAAGCAGTCGTGCCTTAAATAATTTCAAGGCATAGGATGAAGCTGCTGGTGCTAGTGAGCTGGGCATTTGAGGAGACCAACTTACTTTCTCCTCACATGACGAGGAAAAGGAAACAATAGCCCAGAACATTGACTCACTCTCAATATTTTCAAGCCAATAAATGATCTTTAATCAATTCAAGGAATAAAAATGCTTGTTGGGATAGCTACTTAATTTATGGTCATTTACCTTCATTTTTTCACTTAACGCCAGGAAAAATTGAAGCAAGGACTATTAAAACACAAAAATGCAGCAATGTCATCTTTAATAGAACATCATATTGAATGTATTTCCTATGATTGGTTCTATGTTACGATATTTACTTTTACAAAAACTAGAAAGCTTTGTGTAGTGTAGTATGCTGTTACTTTTAGAATAATTGAATACATTTTTTTATGAGGATTTCCCCTGCAAATGTGGGCAGATGATTTAATCATAGGTCTAGGTTAAAACTTAGGAAAAACTTCCTTGCAATACCATTGAGGACACATTTTAACCTGAAGCTTGAGCCTACAAACCCAGCCTCTAAGAAGTAGTTCCGAATGCCTTGAGGAAGTGAAACCAAATTAGGCAGTGGAGTTGAGAGTCAGTGATATCAATGAAACCAAGGAATATGTTGTGCTTGTTTTGTTTTTCTTCAAGTGCTTGTTTGTTAATAGTCTCTCCTTTGCCTTTCGTGCAGTGCCTTCTCTGAGAGATGGCCTGAAAACTCCCTCGCGGAGGAACAGTGGCGCCCTTGTGTAGACCCAAATCCGCAGCACGATAGGGCTCACCAACCACATCCCTTCTGTTCACCTACAAACCTGGCTGTGCCCTCTTGTTTTCGAAGTGTCTGTGGTTGCTTTCATGCTTCAGTGGCAAAGTTGAGTAGTTGAAACAAAGGTCTTACAGCCCACAAAGCTGGATTTGCATTTACCATCTGGGCATTTGCAGAAAATATTTGTCAACCCACCAGATGTGGGTACAGGTGAAAGAAGCATAAACTGAGAATTTTAGGCCTGTTCTGCTCTAGTCCTTGTATTTTTTTCTACTTTGATTTGTCTTTTGAGACTTCCTTTTACCCTCAGGGTAAGAAAATCTAAATGTCTGGTACAGGCTTAAGGACAAGTGACACTGCGCATGCTTCTAGTCTTGACCTTAAGTTAAACATCCCAAGTAAGGTCTTGGGCTACACATGCAGCCCAGCATGATTCACCAGGGCACAGACACAGGGGATTAAGACATGATAATAAGGTGGACATTAGTCTGGCATTTCCTCCCTCTAAATTCCTTACGGTGCTAGTGGAGTTCAGGACTCAGGTCCAGCCACATGCTCTAGATTAGTTATCTAAGAAAACACACTGCTTCAAAGTAAAAATCAAAAGAAGCTGACATATCCTATCTTTTTTAGCTTGTTTTTGATATGAAAAAATATATTGCAATATTTTGGGAGTAAATATTTAATAGCAATTAGAAATTAGAGTGTTTTCTTTTTTAATTTGACTTACAGCATCTTTTTTAGAATGGAATGTAGTTCAAGTTTAACTATCTGTGGGGTTTGTTTGCTTGTTTGTTATTGTTTTTTTCTCATTTATTATCTCTTCAGAGAGACTGGAAATCAGTACTATTTTGATTTCAAGCCCTGCGTATGAATGGTGTAATTTCTAACAGCCAGTCTGCAACAAACCCATAAAACTTGTCTTAATGGGATTTTGCCTTGAGCACCATCTGTAATTAGGTAGGGGTTACTACTGCAACTCTATTACTGTGATTTCTAGGTGAGTCTCTTGGGTCCCTTTAGCCTCTGGGCTTCTAAGCTTTACAGCATTCACTGAGCATTAGGTAGTTTGTATTGGTGCTTGGGCTCCTGGGCTTATACTCACACAACACAGAGTGGTTAATATCCATCAGCAACTTGTAATTAGTAAATGTGTCTGTGCTGGAAGTTTTGTTCTTACTTTATGATGATTTTTTTTTTCTTTCTGAACATACTGGCTCTTTTGATGTAAGTACAATCCAATGTAGAGGCACAGAAGTAACCGCAGATGCCACACCAGAAGTGTGCTGTTGACACCATCTGCTTTCTACAATTCTCTCTTGGTCATTGATTTTTCTGGGATATTTTCTTCAAAATAGTTAGGCAGTCTTACAGCATGTTGTGTGACATATGGAGTGCTTTTTCACTAGTGACTTCAGTATGCTGTAGTGGAGAAAGCAAGGGATGTGAAATCAGAGGACCAGATTTAGAAATCTGATTGCTTTCCTCCCTAGACAAAGTCATTCCCCTTCTCATCTTTAGTCTCCTAGCCTGTAAAATAATGATCAGTGTTGTATAGCTACCTAAGAGGTGTTATAATGAATTACTGAGAAAAACATTAAAATTTCTCAACAAATTATGATGTTTTATGTAAATGAATCAATTTCATTTTTTTTCTTACAATTGTCTTATTGGGAGTCAAATAACTTCTAAAATACAAAAGGAAATTTTTCACCCCAGGCCTAGTGATATTTATACCACTTTGTCAACATTGTTTGAAGTTCTACTGTTTGATTTTTGAGGTACTGGACTTCTGTTTGAAGAATCTGTACAAATTTGTTTTATGGCATTATCTTACCTACCTATGTTAGCCAAAGACTACAAAGGTGTAGAAGAAAAATCAATGAAACAGAGAGAGAAAGAGGGAGGGGGAGAGGAAGGGAGAGAGGAAGAGAGAGCAAAAGTTCCTTTGAAAATAAAAAAAAATAATAAGTAAAAAAACCTACTGAACTTCTTTATCAATTAAAATAGGATCCAGAAAACCATTTTCTTACTCTCTCCATAATCCCTTGCCTATTGTTGTACTGCTCTTCCAGACATTCACCGAAACTTCTTTGATTCACGAGTACAGAACAAGGTTCCCAGGGGGCCCATAACTTGCATGCCTCCCAATTATTCTGTCAATCAGGACAATTCTGCCCTGTGCTCAGAGTTGGAAGGCCAAAATCCAATTGCCTGGCAGGTGTATATGTTCTAAAAAGATCTACCTGTTGTCCCTGCAGATAGATCACAATGGGTTAATTTAAAGGAGGGAAGTATTAAAAACCCCATTTGAATCTCAGGTGTAATGAATCTTCTTCAGTTCAGATTTACCAGCCCTAACGATGCTACTTTGATACCTATCTTACTCTTATGTTAGTTCCCAAATGATAAGTGAGGAAGTTATGATTAATGAGTATGCCTCAAATTCCAACAAATAATTTCAATATCAAGGTCATTTCCATTAGTTTGAGAGAAAGAAGGATGAGCAGAATAGAGAGACTGATAAGTAAAACAATAATGACTTAAGACTCAAAAATGTTTCTGCAGGATATTTGGTTCCAGTTACTTTAACCTAGGATTTGCCTACAACAATCACAGTTATACTGTGTTATCCCCATTTCTCCCTTATTAAAAGGGAGTTGTATTGTTCTTCTCCTGTGTCTCTTCCATATTGTATGTCAAGTGAGGCAGAAGGAGCTCTCCTGAGCAATGGACATCATATCCAGAAGTGAGTGGCTGATTTTGAACTGGAAACATAAGATGACTGCAACTTTGCGGTTATTTCATTAGGTAGGGGACAGATGTGTTCATGTAAGAGAAAAAGGGTTCCTACGATTCTTTCAGCATTCAAAGCACTGCATATTGAGAAATAGGTATTGTTCCCATCGATAACTCTTGTTCCCTTCTTTTCCTAAGTAATAGAATTTCAAACTTGTATCTAGTCAAACAGCTATCCCATAATAAAAATATTCCCCACTTTCCTCAAAGCTAAGTTTGTCCACTGCACTAAATTGTGGTAATGAAATGTCAGTGGAAGTAATGTGTAAAGGGGCGTCCTTAAAGGGATGAGGGGCCAATGGTTTTTTAGTATTCAGTCTGTGCTCTGGATCTCAGTTGTCTCCTTTGTAGATAGACGCTTTTTAGAGTATTCTCAAAGTTCACTTCCAGGTAAAATCTCTATCAGACGGATATAACCAGAACCTGCCAATGGCAAATTTTAAAACAGATGATGCTTGTTTTTAAGTCCAAAGGCATCCTTATTCTGGGCTTATTCTTCTTGTGAAGTGTTACATCCCCTATCAGAGGAATGCTATAAGGTATTTCTGGGAGTGTTGATAATGAAAGAAACAAGCTAATTTAGACTAACATGTTAGTGACTCACACACTAACTTTTGAGAAAAGAAACACACATACCATATATACAGACACTCAGAACTGTATACATATGTACACATATATATTTGCTGATACACATTAAGAGAGGAAAATGCTTACCTTATACAAATTAATTTCAACTGCTAGATCCTCACACAATTTGTTCAAGTCTATTTAGAAAATAATTTGAGATATATGTATGTTCTTCAACTTCTCATATCTTATTTTTTGGAGCACAGACCTTACCCAGTAAGGTAAATAATATTGAACACAAGAGTAAGTCAATTTATGGTAACTGACAGGAAACTTATCTAAATAACATATTTTGTGAAACACCATCAATTTCCTTCACCTGAATCTCAAAGTAATCTGTGAGTAATCAATGAGAAAGATAAGCTCAAACAATATAGTTGTATAGTAAACTATTATACTACTTAACCTGCAAATTAGTGCATATTAAAATATTAGTGCATAATACAGTAACACATGTTTCCTGTGCCCAAAATAAGCATTCTTTTTATTCTCATACTATCATACAAGTAGCTTCACACCCAAAGAGCCTGGTCATCCTTCTAGTACTGCAGTGAGAATCAAATTTTGCACATTTAACTACCTGTAGTAATTAAAGGAAGATAAATAAAATTGAGATACAAAAAAGGAGAGGTGTACTAATTTTTATAGAATTTATTACTAAAATCAGCCTCTGGTGTTAATAATTGCATTCCTTCTGTGGCATCACACTTTGAAATAACCATTTGCAGGGTGTGATCCATTGGTGCACTCGCTGTATCCATTATATTGATTGAAAGCTGACAGATAAATCTCTTCAGTTACAAGGTGTTGCCTGGATCAGAGATTGATGATTTAAATAAAAAAAGAGGGAGAAATTTCTGAGCACAGCATTACTGTCAAAATCAATGAATTATCCCTGCTGGGTATTTATTAGTGCACCCAGGAATACTAGTTTTAGAGGCAACCATGACATTTCTGGGAAAACTGATGAAAAATTTAACCCTTCACTTGAATTTGCATGTTTCCCTTTATTCCTCTCTTGAATATTAAAGGTAAAAATTTTTAAATATTCTGGCAAAAATCTCCTCTATGCAAAGGACTCCTACGCTGAGAGATAACATCTTCAAGTAAGTGGCCAAAATGCCAATGACACTCATACTGCTTTATCTAGTTTTCCAAAGCAAGATTCTACATTAAATGGAAATAGAGAACTTGACTTTTTTAAACATCTCATAAAAATAAGCTTGTATCTCTGTCCGTATGACTCAGAATTCCTTCAGAAATGTCACTACAATATGTGTTAAATATAAAAAGCTATAAAATAGAGTGTGTGTGCACACACACATACCTATATAACTTTATCGCAGAGATAAACAATATTGGAAGACCTAATTTTCAGTCATACAGAGTAACAACCTTAGTGAAGCATAAAAACGTAATTGAGTTAGAGTCTGAAATCTGCGTTTCAATCTTATGACATCCATGATGGTTGGGATGAGGGGCAAGCCAATTAAGAGTTTGGAATCATCGATGGCTGTCCAGAAAGTACCCAGCCATGAACTATGAAAAATAGAGACATTTATTAAAGAAGATACAAGATACAAGAAACATTGTACATAACACAATGACACCTCAGTCCCCTTCAAAGTAAGCACCTTGGGACCTCACACAGTTCTCTCAGTCATCATTAGCTGGACTGTCATATTTTCCTGAATCTCATCAATGGTCTGAGATCTCTTCCCTTTCAAAAGTGATTTTAGTTTTAGGAAAAGCCAGAAGTCATAAGATGCCAAATCTGAGCTATAGGGGGACTGAGTCACCTGGGTGATTTCATGTTTCACCAAAAAAAATCTGCACAAGATGTGAGGCATGAGCAGGTGTGTTGTGATGAAGCTGCCAATCACCACCTGCCCATAGCTGTGGCCTTCTGAATCATCCACATAATTCCACAGAGCTTAATGCAAAATTTGCTTCAGATTTGTTGCTCTACTCGCTCAGTTATTTTGAATGTGATGGCCACACAATACACATGCTCACTCAATGGTGTCTACCACCCCCACTAACTAGTACAGTGAAGTTGTCATTGTTCACACATGTGCATTCCAGTCCATTCTCCTCAGCTGCCAGTTTGCATCATTGCAGCACAAACCATTCTAGTTATGTTAACAATGGCTGGACCTTTTCCTGACAGACCTCCCATATTCCATCTGTAAAATTCAAATCAATGTAACTTTCTTAGATATCTGTTGCAAGGCATTCATTTAGTGATGTTCTCTAAGTGTTTAACAACCAGTTTTCCAGGAAAAAAGGCCCCGATCTATAGCAATTGCCGTTTTTTGGAGAGAACGTGTCCCCACTAGCCAATTTCAAGGTATCAACGTGTTACCAAGCATGGAGTGGGAAACTGATGCACAAGCTCAGGTTTCCTATGCTGATATGAACAAGTTCCAGCCCATGCTTCTTTCACTGGAAACAGGTGATCTGTAGTGTGTCTCATAAAAGGCAGATGCTGACTGATTTTTTGTTGAGTGAATGTGTGCATGAATGAATCCTATGGTCATTTACACAGATGGAGAAAATGAAGAATGTAGTAAGCTGCTGTATTAATACTAATTAGTTTAGCCTCATAAGACTGAAAAGCTACACTTATAATTTTATGATCAAAATAAAATTCTGGAAAGCAGTTGGCTGTTTCCCTTCTCAATTTCATAGTCTTAGAACAAGAAAAAATATGACCTTAGATATAAATCTTAGTTAAATATGATGATTAGCAAATTTTCTGAATTCAGCATCATTTCACCAAAAATAGAAAAGAATATAAAAGTCACAACAATACAACCAATGTTAATGGTCTCAGCACACACTTTTTAGTATTCAAGACAGAGAAAGAGAAAAGACAAAATGGCATTTAATAGTCATCCAAATCTAAGTAATAATAAGCTGTAATTTTTTTAGGCCAAGTTGTACATTGTGTATGAAATAAAAAAATAACAAACAATTTTGCATTCACAGTAACTCTTTTAGTGGTAAATTCCACATTCAGAGTACATGTGAAAGCATGTCATCAAATCAGTAGACCTATGGTGTCCATGACAAAACGAAGTAACAGGAGAAGTTTAACAAGTCTAGTCTAACAGTTTAACATCTTTACAGAAACACAGTGGTAGGCATGGTCCCTGCGTTGCTGAACTCCAAGGGGGAAATTCAACATAAAAAACAACGTGAAGGGTGCTTCTGGCTTATAGACTGAACATTAACTTAAAAGCCCTTAGTCATGACTCTGATTAAAGCCACGTATTCATGAAAGTGATCAGCTGACGTAGTCAAAGTCTCAGGAGGATGGAGTTTCCAGTTTCTAGGAAGTTGTAGTAAAAGACGCTCCACAGAACAGTTTGCTAACTGCTTTCCCAACACAGATATGAAAAAAATGGCACCAGGATCATGGTCATCCATTCCTGATCTTTGGATGGAACTTTCATTTTCTTGAATTTGATTTTGCTAATGTGTCAGATAATTATTTTATTTAAATTTAGATATTATATAATACTATAGGTGCACCTTACTGGGTTTTATTAAATCGCTGTGTATTTTAAAATATGTAACCTTAATACTAATTGAGTAATAAATTGTTGAATTAAAGCATGACATATGGGGAATGAAGGAGTAAATAAAATATGTTAACTTTGTTTAACATTTGGGAAATTTTAACTGGCTTTATTTTATTAATGTTCTCCTGAGTATTTTCCCTCTCAAGTATTTTTAAAATATTCAATAACTGCCTTTACCTTCCAATTTGTATTACTTTATAAACTAATTTCTGATAAAGAAAATTTCTATTGACTGTTAGGTGCATGTCATAAGTTTATTTCAGCAGTAATGATATTTGCCCCTAACGTTCTTCAGTTCTAAGTCCATCTAATTGGCAATCCCAGAAAGAGTACAAAGGTTAGTCTTGATGTTTTAGACGAATCAAAAATATGTAACTGGCCTTAACTGTTTAGCAAAGTTAATCATTTGGCATAGAGTATCATACAGATAACATTTTAGAGTTGTGTTAAAACTATTATATTTCTTAATCTCAAAAACAAAATAATATAAATTATGATAAAAATATGTCGCAAATTATATACTTTTTTAGAACAACTTTACTGATTTATGGATTATATACCCTCATTATAAAAAATTTTCTCCTAACTGCTTTTTTTTGTTTGTAGTGACATTTGGGAGATGTGGTATCACGCACGGTATGTTTGCATAAGTGGGTTAATAAGCTAGACTGTAATGAACCTCACTGAATAAAATGAAATACTGCATTTTGAGTAGAGTTTTTCCTCTACATTTTCCCTCAATTTAAAATAAATTTTCAAATAATTTTCGATTTAATATCAAAGCTCTTTTTTATAGGAAGAGGTCTTAGAATACTTTTCTGTAATTGATCATAGTCATATGCAAGCAGGAATGCTATTAGGAAAACTTTTTTGAAAGGCATTAATCTCTTTTGTAATATGATCTCTGAAAACAAATAAATTTAATAGGGAAAGGAAGCAGCAAAATATTTCAGTTATTCACATTTTACATATCTGTATCGTAAGAGGTCTTATTTTTATCACACACTCTTTTAATTTTTTAAAAGGTTGTACATAAAGCCCTGAATTACTCTGACAATATTAAGAACCCAGCCTGTATCACAGAGGATCCCAGCAAGGCTAGGCTTGCGGAAGAAAAAGCAAGGGTGGATTTAGCATTCAACAGTTTTTTATTCTGTGGAAAAATTATTCTCTATAGATTATTCAAGTATATCTATGGCATAGGTTTGGGGGCTCTCTTGATATCAACTGTTTAACTACACCTTTGGCATTTTCCCCTATGAGATTATTTGTACCGCAGATAGTATGAGGATAACACATTTCTATTATACTAATAGTAGAGAGAACAAATTATCATAATAAAAACTTGGAATCAACCTAAATGTCCTTTAACAAAAGAAAAGATGAATACTATTTCTGTATTTTATATATTCCCATTGTCCCTTTTCTCTCATTCCTCCTGGTAGGCATGGATTCTTTAAGTGAAATAATGCAGTAAAAGTAAGCCACATGAGCCATGTTAACAAGAGAAATACCTTTTTTGTCCTGCACATCTGCCTGGGCTACAGAATACAGAGTCAGCTAAGTGAAATCAGCCAGGCTGCGAGAGACAAATACCATATGATCTCACATTTAAGTGAAACCTAATCCACAAAACAAACAAGCAAGCAAAATATAACCAGAAACATTGAAATTAAGAATAATCTGACAGAAAGCAGAGGGGAGGTGGGAGGGGTAATGGGGGTAGGGGGAAGGGTTTTCAGGAACATGTGGACAAAACCAAGGAGGGGTGCAAGCAAGGGAGGGAGGGAGGATGGCTGGGGTAGGGGAGGAGTGGTGGGAGGGAAATGCAGACAATCGTAACTGAACAACAATAGAATAATTTAAAAAAGAATACAGAGTCAAGATACAATGGCACTTGCAGTTTGGAGGGGCCAAGTGTTTGAGACAGAACCTGAGGTTCAAGGAGTGACAGTGTGAAGTAGAACTAGATGGAGGGCAGGAAGGAAGGGTGAAGCTCAGGGCTAAAGTAGGTAAGCTATGTTGACTGAAGACACAATAAAGGAAAGTGAAGTGCCCTTGTTAAGTCAGCTAAGAATGAAAAGCAACCACAGAGGAGCAGTGAGGAACCTTTGCATCACCCTTGGACTCCTAGTATATTGTTACTAGTCAAGGGATGTTATAGGGTTCCTTTTTGTTAGGTTGTATTTTTTCCACTATCATTTATACCCACTATACCATCTTCTTCTGGTCTGCTTGAGCATTTTAGGGACATACAGACAGTAGCTGCCTGATGCTAATACAGAACTTGCATGTAAATTCTGAGGGGAAAGGATTCACAAGCCTTTTCAGTGTTAAAAAAATTGCATGTCAAATTTGCTTATTTAATATAATGTTAATAAGAATTTATTAATTTGTGTTTTTACAAAAATGAATATACCTAAAACTACATACTCTTGGTATAATAAAAATCAAGTTTAGTTACAATAGACCACTAATATAATAAGGATACACCTTGCAGAGTCTTCATCGAGTACGTGGATTGTATAACATCTGTATTTTGCACTTATGTTAAACAAAGGAATATTTGCAAGTATGGTGATCTTGAATCTTTTCATGTACTTATGACATTGTGCATACAGTTAACTTTCTGTCCTCCATTTATTTATCTATAAATTGTGAATTATACAATATATAAGGTTATTTCCAGATATGGATTTCATTCATTGTTGGATTCTCTAAAGTCCACTTGTGAATTTATTTTACTTTGCATTCACATTGACTCCAAAGAGATCATTACTCAATCATTGTGTGTGTGTGTGTGTGTGTGTGTGTGTGTGTGTGTGTGTGTATGGCTATCTAGTGGTTCCATCTTAGTATTCGAAGAATAAAACAAATATTTCATCACTGTTGATTGATGCAATGCTTCTCCCCTATCTTTGTTAAACCATAAATTTTCTTCTGACCTCCAAATTGTGACATATACCTTATTCTAAATTGTTATAGGCAATTAGATAGTTGTAAATGGTCTGGTTTTTATGTTATATCCTTTTGGTAAGTCAGTATACAGTACCTTCTAACTTGACATAGGTTACCCATAATTCTCTGCATTTCTCAGGAGATTTAAGAAAAAAATAATGGGTTTTCCCAGGTGTATTTGGTTGATACCATTGATTGTTATATTCAAATGGACACACCATTTTTTAGGTGAAGATAGGGTTGGTTCTTCAAATATTCTGTTTATTTCTTGCTTTTAGATGTGTGATAGGAGATGATATTTGCTATCTAGACACCAGGAGGAGTTCCTGAAGTGAGTAAGCAGATTAGGTCTTCACCCACCCTCATTACACTGTGCTTCTTCCATTATCTTTTTTATTCCCAGAATTTAAATCAATATCCTACGTCCGGCAAAAGTCTTCCTCTCAGTGAGGGTTTGTTTGATTTCTTCTTTCTTTCTTTTCTGATAAGACTAGCAAGTCAAATTTCAGTATTTGACTTCTTACCACTTTTGTTTTTGTTTTTGTTTTATTCAGAATTGGGGTTGATTTTCATAACTGCTTCTAGTGACTTAGAGGTTTATTCTTTCCTCCATTTTTATTGCAATTTCATTTGTTCAATGGTGTATAAGAAAGAAATGAGTAATAAGCTAAGATACAGTACAGAAGAAAATAAAATAAAATATATGGAAAACATTATTTGAAAAATGAGATAAGAAAAAATATGGGAATCATGTACTAACAGGATGCATGTACACTATATAACTTTTATACATTGAATCATTTTTATTAATTTACAGGCAACAATGACAGCTTATATTAAGCACATTCTAAGAGCAAGAGTCAGATGATAGAATATTAAGATTTGGAGATAATTGTTGTACCCCCCTGAGAATAGATAAAAGAACACATATTTCTGATGCTTAAAGCTTTGTGCTCTTTTTACAATAAAGCACACTTAAACAGAGCAACTCAACCATATTAAAAAAGATATATATATTTGTATTATAAAGTTGATATGCCCAATTAGTCAACTTTGGTTTTTCTAAACACTGGTCTGCCTGTGGTATATTTACAATGGAAACATGAGCAAGCAAGCAACCTCTGGGATCCAGAGACTTTTATTTTATCAAAACAGAGTAGATGTAAGGTTTTAATTTTTTTGTATGGACTAATTTAGATAAAAGTCTCAATAAGACTGTGAAGAATACGAAATACTAAATATCTGCCTTATATATTATATTTCCAAAATTAATGTATCCATGAAATAATAAGATATTTTGTAAAGGTAGGTAATTAATATTGCCAATGATTAAAATGACATGCTGCAACAAGTAGTTCTAAGTCATATACTCTTTGGTTATAAAGTGTAAGTGTACTGGTCCTTTCCATTTCATTTCAAAATAAGATAGGCAATACATTTTAAATTGTAAATATAGAGATGTCATTAAATTCTATAAAATGGTAATTGGTAAATCAACTCTTGATCAGTAGTTTTTAGCTCTAAATTCACTTTAGTATTCTTGGAGAGGTTATAACAAGTCCTGAATGTTTAAGTTATCAAATCCCCGAGTTCTGCTTTGCTTCTTCTGTAACAAGGCCTGAACATCAATATTTTTCAAATCTTTCTTGATGATTAATATAGAGCCAGGTAGCATCATTTAATCAAAACATTACTTGGAAACAGTAATCATGCCGTAAAGAGGTATTTACATTTATTGTCTATATTTCCTCATTACAATTGATTCCACTATCTATAAACACTGGACTCTGCTCTACTCTTGTGAGTTCCAGGCTCCTTTATTTCACTGCCCTCTGGATGGCTGCAGTTGTGTGGCCTCCAGAAATCTAATTCTCAAAGAGCAAAAAATGAACTTACTACTTTTGTCCCAAATCTACTCCTCCTCCGTTATGTATATTACTGAGAGGCCCTGCAGTTCACTCACTTGTTTAAGCCAAAAGGATGAGCATGAACCTTCATACCTTCCTCATCTTCTTCTTTCACATGGAAGCCCACTTGCCAAATGTCTGACAGTTTTTCTCTTATGCATCTCCTTGGTCTATCCATGTCTTTTCATACTTAGGTATCGTCCAACCTGTGCCGGGATTACACTTCTGGATGAAATGTCTTCTTAAGGGTTCTTATGGTACCACATTTTTTCTCCTCACAGTACTTACAATATTGTATTTAATTATTTTCCTATTTGTTTATTTGTTTAAAAATACTGAACACTCTCTGATGGGACCTAATTGCCATGTTCCCAGCTGTGTCTCCTGTGATTTTCCCAAAGTGTGAGGAGTAGTAATCCCCTAACAAATATTTAGTGAGTGAAGAAGCAGAGGCAAATGCATTGTTTATGAAAATAAAATAATACAACTTACTACAAGGAAGGTATGGATAGTTTCACCTACAGATGAGAATAAGTGGGAGGCAAATGAAGAGGAAAAAATCATAATGTTATTGTCTTCAATTTTGTTCTAAATGCATAATCATATTTATCTACTCTAAATATTATGATTATAGAGTATTCAGTTACTCAACTGAGAAGTGCTCTTCTAGTTGTTCCTAGAGTTTATTTTAGAAGAATTGCAGAAAATGTATCAAAGAAAACTAAAAAGATCTTCATTGTGAATGAAGAGATCATCCAAATCATGTGTTCATAAAGCTGTGTATTACCTCAGGTCATTATTAGTTTTCTTCAGCTCAGGTATAAGAGGGGAAATTACCAATTATGGAGTTTCTACAGAGTTTATTTGCTAGGTTGTTGTAAGAGTCCAGGACTGCAACGAGAGGCCACACCATCTGTAGAATATAGAAATCACCCTGTGGAGTCAGGACCCAGATTTGAGGATTTCAAAACTTTAATTTAGAGATTCCATTTCCCCCTGCACACAGGAGAGGAATCTGGTTGATCTGCAGAGAAACAGAGAGGTCAACCAGCAGAAACACAGCATATTTGAAAGTAGGAGATCGAAGGCTGTAGCGGACATTGAAAAACCAGATGGTAAGGAGAGCACTTCAGAACAATAAGAGCCCAGGGATTAGCGCAGAGACCAGGGCTGCTGAGGCCCTGGCCCAGTGCTTGCCAGGCCTGCTACAGGGCTCTAGGGAGGGAGCCAAGTCCGTGCACAACAGCATATGGCTGCGTGACCAGAAACCTGTGGCTGAAGGTGCCAGCCCATGAAGGGGACAACTTCGCTACCAGAGATCTGTGGCCCATGCCGGGAACCCAGAGAGTGCAAGTGATCTGCTGGAGAATCAGAGCCTGCGCATGCAAACCCAGGGAGTACGCACGACCTGCAGGAAACCCGGAGTTCACTCCCGTGAAATTGGGGTGAGTGCACAGTGTAGGAGACCCAAGCTTACACCCCTGAACTTGGGAAACTGTGCACTCCCCAGGAGGCTCAGAACATATACCTGAGGCCCTGTGCTGAGAGGCTCCAGGCTAACCCTGGGAGGACTAGCCCAAAGATAACTGAGTGCTGAACAGGGAGAAAAGTGATGTCATCACCCCTCCGCCTTAGCATCCAGCAAGAACAAAAAATCCAGCTTGGCAAGTGTGAAAACAGCAGGAGTCTTGTTTGTTTGTTTGTTTAAACATTTATTATTATTATTTTTCATTATGTTCATCTTTTTTACCCCTCAACTCCTTTTCCTTCTCTTTACTTCTTTCTTGTTTTATTCTTTCTTTCTTTCAAATTTTATCTTTTCTTCCCTCCTCTTTTTTCTTCCTTTTTCATTTTTTCTTCTTCTTTTCTCTTTTTAAATACCCACGAGTCAGACAAAAAACAGCAACAACAAACAAACAAATAAACAAAAAAACCCTGGAACAGTGAAAAAAACAGGGTTGGACCCAAGGAGGGGGCACCCCAACAACTAAGACAGTGGAAGCTGTGAACACCAGGATACCCGAAGGAGACTGCACCACTGAATCTCACAGGTATTCTAACACAGAAGTTTACACCATAAACCCAGGGAACCAGAACAGATCAATTTAAGAAGCTGAGGCTGACAAGAAGAGTCTCACAAACAATGGGAAGACAAAGAAACAATCCCCATCTGAAAGGAAAGGAGGAAACCCCACAAAGAATGCTAAATGAAATGGAGGCAACTCAACTATCAGATTTTGAGTTCAAAGCAATGGTTGTCAGGAAGGTCCATGAGCTCTGAATGAGCTACCAGAAACTACAGGGAAGCTACAATGAACTAACTGCAAACTATATCAACATGAAAAAAGAAATAGAAACTATCAACAAGGGCCAAGAAGAAATGAAGAATACAATTTCTGAACTGAAGAACACAGTGGAAGGAATAAAAAGCAGAATCAATGAAGCAGAAGATCAGATCAGTGAGTTGGAGGACAAAGTAGAAAAAAACACCCAGAAAGAGCAAGAAAAGGAGAAGAGGCTCAGAAAGAGTGAAGAGGGATTAAGAGAAATGCAAGAGAATATGAAATGTAATAATATCTGTAAAATAGGGATACTAAAGGAGAAGAAGAGCAAAGGATAGGAAACCTATTTGAAAAAGTAATTGATGGAAAACGTCCCTAATCTGATGAGAGAAAAAGTCACACAAATCCAGGAAATACAGAGAGTCCCAATCAAGAGGAACCCAATGAGGCCTACTTCAAGACACATCATAATTAAAATGGCAAAATTCCAAGACAAAGAGAGAATCTTAAAGGCAGCAAGAGAGAAAAAGGAAGTTACATACAAGGGACCCCGATTAGGTTAGTAGCTGCCTTCTCAATAGAAACGCTCCAAGCCAGAAGAGAATGGCAAGAAATATTCCAAGTAATGAGAACCAAAGGCCTGCAACCAAGACTACTTTACCTAGCAAGGCTTTCATTCATTCTAGCAAGATAGAAGGCCAAGTAAGGAGCTTCCCAGGCAAAAGAAGTCTAAAAGAATACACCTCTACCAAACCAGTTCTGCAAGAGATACTAAAGGGACTGCTTTAAGGAAAGAAGAAAAAGGAGGGAGGGAGGGAGGGAGGGAGGGAGGGAGAGAGAGAGAGAGAGAGAGAGAGAGAGAGGAACACACAGGCATGAAAATGGCAATGAGTAAGTGCCTATCAATAATAACCTTAAACGTAAATGGATTAAATGTTCCAATCAAAAGACATAAAATAGCTGAATGGATAAGAAAGCATTACCCACACATATGCTGCCTAAAAGAGACCCGCCTGAGGACAAAAGACCTACACAGACTCAAAATGAAGGGCTGGAAACAAATTTTCCAAGCAAACGGACAGGAAAAAAAAAAAAAGCTGGGGTAGCAATACTTGTATCAGACAAAATAGACTTCAAAAGAAGAGCCATAAAGAGAGACCCAGAAGGTCACTTCATAATACTCAAGGGAAGAATCCACCAAGACATAAACACTGTAAATATATATACACCCAACATAGGAGCACTTAAATACATAAAGAAAATCTTAGCGAATTCAAGAAAGATATTTACAGCAACACAATTATAGTAGGGGATTTTAACACCCCACTGTCAAAGATGGACAGATCTTCCAAACAAAATATCAACAAAGATATTGTGGCATTGAACAACACTCTAGATGAAATGGAATTAACATATATAGAGAGCCTTTCATCCCAAAAAAACTAAATACACATTTTTTTCAAATGCACATGGAACATTCTCAAAGATAGACCACATGATAGGACACAAAACAAGCCTCAACAAATTCAAGAAAATTGAAATCATACCAAGCATTTTGTCCTACCACAAGGGATTGAAACTAGAAATCAACCCCAAGGGGAAAAACCTAAAACCCTCAAAATCATGCAGATTGAATAGCATGCTATTAAACAATAAATGGGTCAAGAATGAAATTAGGGAAGAAATCAAAAAGTTTCTGGAAACAAACCAAAATGAACTCACAACAACCCAAAACTTATGGGACACAGTGAAGGCAGTCCTCAGAAGGAAGATCATAGTGATACAGGACTACCTAAAAAAGATGGAAACATCTCAAACAAAGGACTTAACCCTACAACTACAAGAATGCAAGAAACAATAACAAAGACAGCCCAGAGCAAGTAGAAGGAAGGAAATAACCTAGATCAGAGCAGAATTAGATGACATAGGGACTAAAAGCAGAATTCTAAGGTTCAATGAATCCAGGAGCTGGTTCTTTCAAAAGACAAACAAAATCGACAAGTCTTTAAGCAGGCTCATCAAGAAAAAAAGAGAGAGGACCCAAATAAACACAATCAGAAATGAGAGAGTAGAGATTACAACTGACACCACCAAAATACAATTGATTCTAGGAAATTACTATGAAGAACTGTACATCAAGAAATTTGGAATCCTAGGTGAAATGGACAAGTTTCTAGAAAAATATAATCTTCCAAAACTCAATGAAGAAGAAGCATAAAGCCTGAACAGACCAATAACAGCAGATGAAATTGAAGCAGTAACCCCAAAACCCCCAACACACAAAAGCCTTGGACCAGATGGTTCCACAGGAGAATTTTACAAAGCATTTAAGGAAGAGCTAACCCCTATCTTTCACAGACTATTCTAAAAAATCCAAAATGATAGAAGATTCCCAAACTCTTTTTAGGAAGCCAGCATCATTCTAATCCCAAAACCAGATAAAGACAAAACAAACAAAGAAAACTTCAGGCCAATATTGCTGATTAACATAGACGCTAAAATCCTCAACAAAATATTGGCAAACTGCATCCAACAATGAATTAAAAAGATCATATACCATGACCAAGTGGGGTTCATCCCAGGGATGGAAGGATGGTTCAACATTCGCAAATCAATAAATGTAATACATCACATAAACAAAAGCAAAGACAGAAATCACATGATCATATCAATAGATTCGGAAAAAAACATTTGATAAGGTAGAGCACCCATTTATGACAAAAACACTCAGCAAAGTGGGAATAGAGGGAGCATTCCTCAATATAATAAAGGCCATATATGAGAGACCTACAGCCAACCTCATAGTCAATGGGCAAAAACTAAAATCTTTTCCACTAAGATCAGGAACAAGACAAAGTTATCCACTTTCACCACTTCTGTTCAATATAGTATTGGAAGTCTTAGCCGCAGAGATTAGACAAGAAAAGGAAACAGAAGCCATCCAAATTGGAAAGGAGGAAACAAAACTATCAATGTTTGCAGATGACATGATAGTGTACATAGAAAATCCTATAGACTTGGCCAAAAAGCTGCTCAACCTAAGAAATGAATTTGGCCAAACAGCCAGACACAAAGTCAATATCCAGAAATCAAGGGCATTTTTGTATACCAACAATGAAACAGCAGAAGTAGAAATTAAGAAAGAAATCCCATTCGATATAGCAAAAGGAAAAATAAAATACCTAGGAATAAACCTAACCAAAGAGGTTAAAGACCTGGATGCAGAGAACTACACAACACTGAAGAAAGAAATCAAGGAAGACACAAACAAATGGAAACATATACCGTGTTCATGGATCGGAAGAATTAACATCATCAAAATGTCCATACTACCCAAAGCAATTTACAGATTCAATGCAATACCTATTAAAGTACCAATGGCATATTTCACAGACATAGAACAAACATTTCAAAATTTTATATGGAACCATAAATGACCTTGAATAGCTGCAGCAATTTTGAGAAACAAGAGTAAAGTAGGATGGATCGCAATACCTTTCACCAAACTGCATTACAAGGCTACTGTAATCAAAGCAGAATGGTACTGGCATAAAAATAGGCACATGGACCAGTGGAATAAAACAGAGAGCCCAGAAATAAACCCAAATCTCTATGGCCAATTAATATTCAACAAAGGGGGCAGCAACATAAAATGGAGTAAAAATAGCCTCTTCAACAAGTGGTGTTGGGAGAACTGGACAGTTCCATGCGAAAAAATGAAACTAAAGCACCAACTTACACCATGCACAAAAATAAATTCAAGGTGGATAAAGGATTTAAATATAAGCCATGACACCATTAAAGTCCTAGAGGAGAACATAGGCAGGAACATCTCAGATATTTCACGCAGCAACATTTTTACTGATATGTCCCCTAAAGCAAGGGACATAAAGGAAAGAATAAACAAGTGGGATCTCACCAAAATAAAAAGCTTCTGCACAGCTAAAGAAAACAGTATTAAAATAAAAAGAGAGCCAACCATATGGGAAAACATATTTGCTAATGATACCTCATACAAGGGTTTAATCTCCAAAATATATAAAGAACTTACATGACTCCACTCTAAGAAGACAAGCAACCCAATTTAAAAAATGGGCAAAGGACTTGAACAGACACTTCTCCAAGGAGGACTTACAGAGGATCCAGACACTTAAAACGATGCTCAATATCCCTAGCTATCAGAGAGATGCAAATTAAAACCACAGTGAGATACCACTTCACACAGATCAGAATGGCCATCATAAACCAGGCAACACCCAACAAGTTTTGGAGAGGTTGTGGAGGAAAGGGGACCCTAGTGCACTGTTGGTGGGATTGAAGACTGCTAAAACCACTATGGAAAGCAGTATGGAATTTCCTCAGAAAACTAAAAATGTATCTACCTTTTGACCCAGCAATCCCACTGCTAGGATTATATTTCTAAGAACCCTGAAACACCAATAGAAAAGAACCTATGCACCCCAATGTTCATAGCAGCACAATTTACAATAGCCAAGTGTTGGAAGCAACCTAGGTGCCCATCAGTAAATGAATGGATCAAGAAACTATGGTACATTTACACAATGGAATTCTATGCAGCAGAAAGAAAGAAGGAGCTCCTACCCTTTGCTACAGCATGGATGGAAATGGAGAGCATTATGTTAAGCGAAATAAGCCAGGAAGTGAAAGACAAATAGCATATGATCTCACTTTTAACAGGAACCTAATCAACAAAACAAACAAATAAGCATAATATAACCAAAGACACTGAAATTGAGAACAGGCTGACAGTCACCAGAGGGGAGAGGGGAGGGAATTTCAGGGGGGAAGGGGAAGGGTTTGGAGCAACAAGTATGAAAGACAGATGGACAAAAACTAGGGGGGTTGGATATGAGAGGAAGGTGAGGAGGGTTGGGGCGGTGGGCTGGGATGGGAGCAAAAGATAGATAACTGCACAAGAACAATAATTAAAATAAAAAAAGAGAAAAGGAAAAATAAATAAATATATAAATATTTAAAAAAACTTTAGATTTAGAACAGGTATGTGGTTTGTTCAAGGTCATGGGTATAGTAAATACTAGGCTAAAGTGATGTATAGATTATTACAAACAAAACACAATAAACTAAAGATAATCTTACCAAGTACAAACAATCCCTTAATAATTTTCCTTTATTTTGTAAAAAGAAGATAAAATATGCAAGTAAGTTCTACTCAAGGAAATTGTTCATAAGATAAAGCAACTGATATATCTAAATGACAATTTTTATATTTTCCTGAGGAGAGGAAGATTCACTTTAATGTATATTTATTGGTCTCTGAGTAACAACTTTTTTAGTGCAGAAACATATGTTGCAAGAATGGCACCACCGTAAAGCATATCATGTTTTATTTTAGCAGATTGGAAATGGCCCTACAAGGCATGGGGCAATATTGGTGAAAATGAAGAGTAAACTGCTGTGGCAAATGTGCAATGTGACTGCTGGCAGAAAGAGGATTTATGGTGTAATGTAGAATATTAAATAGCTTTCCATAGAATAAGAAGCAGCATTTTTATTACAAAGACATTTTAACCTAATTATCTATTAGGCACTGAAAAAAGACCTGCGTATCTGCAGTGCAACCCTTTCCTTGGATGAATATCAGGAATAAAGAGAGCAGAAAAAAAAATAATAAAACATTGACTAGCAAATCAATTTGGGGAAAAAATGAAATATGTCAAGCAATCATATTTTGAGTGATGAAGAAGTGTGTATATATTTTTTTCATAAAGCATTACAGTAGAGTGGAAATTTCAAATTACAAACAGCAAAACTGACTTTGAATTCATTCAAGTATGCAACCACAATTGAGAAATCATGGTAAGAAATCCATATATCCCTTCTCATGCTTGTCACCCAATCAATTTCTCTTTAAAAAGAAGGGTTTCTTGAGCTTCCGGTCAAGATGGAGGCATAGGCAGACACGCTTCACCTCCTTGAAAAGCCATAGAGATGACTAAATCCAGACCTCAAAAACAAATAACACTCAGAGCTGTCAGTAATTGAGCTGTAGGGAAGTCTGACATCCAAGGATTTAAAGAAACTACATTCTCTCAGATGGGTGGGTAAGGTGGAGTGGCAGAGCCTGGGCAGAGAGGCAGCAACCGTGGGAGCAGAACACACAGTCCCTCACTCATGTGTGATGGATAAAAATCGAGAGGGATACCATGGGAGCCATCGATTCCAGTCCCGGGCCAGACTGCATAGCACAGGGTTTTACCACTGGGAGGATAAACCTTCATTACCTCTTTCTGTATAAACCAGTGGAAATTAGGGTGGCAGAAGAAACTGCCAGATTTGTGGAATTTGAAGGGACTACTCCAGCTTAGAATGTACACAAGTGCCAGGACAGCAGCTGGAAGGGTGCCGATCGGATGCAGGAGGTGAATGAGGTGACTGGAAGGAGGGCAAGTGCCCGGCAGGCCTCCAGAAGCCAGGCAGCTGCACTCACCCCTCTCCAAGCACCACCCCCACCCCCCACCAACACACAGGAAGCCACACAGTGGTGAATCTGGGTGCTCTGCCCTGGCAATTACCTAAGGCTCCACCCACACAATTTCCAGGTGACTTTTATATATAGGCCATGCTAGTAAGGGAATAAAAGCAGCTTTACCTAATACACAGAAACAAATACAGGGAGGCCACCAAATTGAGGAAGCAAAGAAATATGGCCCAACTGAAAGAACAGAACAAGTCTCCAGAAAAAGAACTAACTGAAATGGAGATAGCCAACCCAGCAGATGCAGAGTTCAAAACACTGGTGATCAGGATACTCAGAGAACCCACTTAGTGTTGCCACAAAATAAAGTAAGAAATAAATGATACACTAAGCAAAATAAAGGAAAATATGCAGGGAACCAATAGTGGAGGGAATGAAACTGGGATTCAAATCAATGATTTGGAACAAAAGGAAGAATTAAACATTGAAACAGAATAGAAGAAGAAACAATTCAAAATGATTAGAGGAGGCTTAAGAACCTATGGAGAAACTTTAAATGTACCAACATCTGAATCAAAGGGGTGCCAGAAGAAGAGGAAGAGCAAGGAATTGAAAACTTATTTGAAAAAATAATGAAAGAAAACTTCCCTATTCTGGTGAAGGAAATAGACATATAAGTCCAGGAAGCACAGAGTCCCAAAGAAGTTGAACCCAAAGAGGAACACACCAAGACACATCATAATTAAAATGCCAAGGCTTAAAGATAAAGAGAGACTCTTAAAATCAGCAAAAGAAAAGCAGAGAGTTACCTACAAAGAAGTTCCCATAAGAGTGTGAGCTGATTTCTCAAAATAAATTTTGCCAGCAAGTAGGGACTGGCAAGAAGTATTCAAAGTGATGAAAAGCAAGGACCTACAACCTAGATTACTCTTTCCAGCAAAGCTATCATTTAGAATGGAAGGGCAGATAAAGTGCTTCCCAACAAAACAAAGCTAAAGGAGTTCATCATCACCAAACCATTGTTACATGAAATATTACAGGAATGTATTTAACGAAAAGGAGAAGATCAAAATAATGAACATTAAAATGAAAACAAACACAACGGTCAATAACTGAATCTTAAAAACAAAATCAAAACAAATCACCAGAATAAGAACAGAATCATAGATATGGAGATTATTTGGATGGTTATCAGCTGGCAGGGGGAAGAGGGAGAGTGGGGGAAAAGGAGCAGGATTAGGAAACATAATTGGTAGGAACG
The DNA here is from genome assembly GCA_004027475.1 of Anoura caudifer. Classification (NCBI taxonomy): domain Eukaryota; kingdom Metazoa; phylum Chordata; class Mammalia; order Chiroptera; family Phyllostomidae; genus Anoura; species Anoura caudifer. The sequence continues at coordinate 51,238 of PVKU01008274.1, forward strand.
ACACTGACAGAGGAATGTGAAGAACAGTATAGGAAATGGAGAAGCCAAAGTGTTTACATGCATGACCCATGGACATGAAGGAAGTGGAGACACTGATAGACAGAAGGGGATACCAGACAAAGGGGAGCCAAGGGGGGAAATCAGTACAACAGTAATAGCATAATCAATAAAATATACTAAAAATAAATAACTAAATAAACAAACAAATAAATAGGTTTCTCCTAAAAATGATAATGATATTTTAACTTTCTAAACTTCAACTTAAAATCTCAATGCAGTGCCATTAAGATATATCATTGGCCATGTTTTATATATGTAGGCACGTTGTATCTTGTCTCCGTGGATAATTAATGCCTTACAAGTCAACTTTTTTCTCCAGACTTAAGTATTTTTCTAAAAGACGGCAGAAAGCCTTCTGAGAAGTATTCTTAAAGAAATCACACTGTAAATTATTCTAAATAGAATTAATATAACTTTATAAATAAACATGTTTTTTTTTACTTTTTCATTATTATTATAACTTGCTATAGAATGGATCTCCCAAAATTCATATGCTGAAACTCAACCTCCAACGTGATGCCATTTGGAGTTGTGGTATTTGGGAGGCAGTTGGGTCATAAGGGTAGCTTCCTTATGAATGGTATTAGTCTTCTTGTTAAAGAGACCCAGACAGCTCTTCCTTTCTCCTCCCTGTGGAAATACAGTGAGCCAAAGGTGATCTCTGAACCAGAAAGTGGGTTCTCATGAGACATCAAATCTTCTAGAGCCACTATCTTAGACTTCTTAGGTTCCAGAACTGTGAGCAATACATTTTTATTCTTTGTAAACCACCAATCTATAATATTTTTGTTGCTGTAGCCTGAACAGACTATGATATAAGTATAAAAGTAAATTTAAGTCACAAGTATATGACAAATATCGAAACTGTACTTTTTTGTTTTGAAAGAAGATATCTAGTGTTCTTTTATGTTTTTATAAATTAGGCTGGATAGAAAGTGAAATGAAAACTTCAATGTTCAAATAAATCGAACATTGAAGTGGTAAAAACTTACACTAAATAGTCATACACATTGGTTAACTCTATCACTTCTTAATGTTGAATAAACTTAGTGAGTGATTATATCTGAAATCAATGTGTTTATCTTTGTAATTAAGATGATAATTTTTGCAATGCTAGCTTCATTGATGGAATAAATACAAAGCATGATCAGTTTCAGTAACACAGCAGATATATGACAAATGTTAAATGGTTTGCTAACTCAAAGTAAGAATTTGATCTATAATCTTCACAATTCTACAACACAATAAAAAGAAGTTGATTTTTCCTGTAAAGTTGTTATTGAAGTTTTTAAATATTATTTGAATCATCATTCAATATAGGTGAATTTACTTATATGCCATTATTTTTTGAATTGTATGTTTTTTTAATTATATTTTATTGATTATGCTATTACAGTTACCCCACTTCTCCCCCATCATTCCCCTCCACCCTGCACACCCCCTTAGTTCATGTCCATGTGTCATAGGTTCTTTAGCTTCTACACTTCCCACACTATTCTTGCCCTCCCCCTGTCTATTTTCTATCCACCATCTATGCTAATTATTCTATGTGCCATTATTTAAAATGTCTTTTTCTACACAGATGAATTGCACTTGTCACATACAGGTAGGGAAGAGAACAAATGACCAAATTGCATTCTTTGAAAAGATTACACCGTGACAGATCCTGGCCTGCAAGATCCGTGTGTGTTGTGGCTGCTAGAGAACAAATACACACGGACAACAGAAGTCCTGTGTAGAAAAAGGGACCGCGTGGCCACTCTCTGAGAGAGAGAGAGAGAGAGAGAGAGGGAGAGAGAGTGGGAGAGGGCCAGAGGACCCAGCCCCTGCCTGGACAGGCTTTTATTGCTTCTCTGGGTACATTACATGGAGGGTAGTCCTCACTTACTATGCACAGGTTCACTGCAGGGGATTACCTTTTATAGATAACAAAGGAAAGAATGTTGCTAATTACTTCAAACAGAAGTATGCTGCAGACCAAGGGGAAAAGTAGCTGAACCTCTCACACTCCATACTTGGGAGGTTTAGCTCAGATTTTAGGAAGATGCAGTAAGCACTTGCTGCCTCAACTCAGGGTGAGGGAGTTTTAGCAAAAACAAGTCTCATAGCGGCCTAGGTACAATGCAGGCCTGATTCCCCTCGGGAGAACCTCTCCATGGGCGTGGTCCTGTGTGCCGCTTGCTCCCCACTGGGTTTCCATGTGGAGGCTGGACTACAATTCCACACCATGGGAAGCTGTTCCCTACATTACACTGTAACAAGGAAGGCCTGAAAGGAGGGGTGATTACAGACTAGTGTATCAAGAAGTGTATGATGGTCAGATGATAAATAAAAGTGTGATGCCATCACCACTTTGGGATAAAGGGAGCAGGGATTTTTAATTCCTGATCTCGAACTTGTAATTTCAAGGAAATATTGAGATTTAAGACAGAATAAATGATACTCTTAAATTGCTAAATGCACTTGTCAACTGCAGTAAGTCCAATGGAGTCAGAGAGAGTGATATATTGATAATAGTACATAGCAGCAGGTTATAACTACATTTACTGAAAGCATTCAATTACCCTCAGGATACACTGAGAGCCTCTCATTCAAACCTCATAATAGCCCTGTTACTAATAGTCTCCCCACTGCAGAGTTAGAACTAAATGACATTGTGCACATGACTTGCCTCGAAGAACAAATCCAGACAGATGCGGAAGTCTGGATTTGAAGCCAGAATTCTTCTAAAGAATTGTCATATTAAACCACATACACTGATTTTGAAAATAATGACTTTTGTTGTAAAGCTCTAATGTATCAGAAAGAAAAAAGGACTCATGGACAAGAGTGTGATGATTGTTGGGGGGGAGCAAGTATAAGGGGACTAAGTGGTGATGGGGAAAGACACAATAAAGATTAAATTTAAAAAATCTAAGCATTCATTAGTGCCTATTTCCTTCTTCACATTTGTATGTTCAAGGAATGAATTTACAGATAAAACTGAGAGATGAGACTTCTTTACACGGAAAGGCACACACAACAAGTAAACATTTGCACATGCCCTTGCCCAAGTACACAGACACACATATACACCTAGCAACAGCCTTCTAATTTTGATAACCTGCTACTTAGAGGGTAGCTGTCTAATACAAAGGAGAGGTAATATAATTAAGTCAATACATCCAGCAAACAGTATCATTTGTGCCTCGCTTTGAAAATGTGTTTTTTTATTCTCAATTTGAGTGAATAGGAAAGTTTATACTAGATTCTTAACAATGGCCAAACAAAAGAAAGAAATTTCAATGTAACTTTTCATATTAAACATAAAATTAATTAGTATACACATGTATATACTCATACATATGTGTGAGTATATGTATGTGTGTCTATTTCCCAGATACCCAAATCTTCCTCCCTTATGTCCTGGACAGGAGCATTATTTTAAACTATGTACCATAAATTGGCTTTTGCAGAGTTCTCCTTTTGCAGAATCTCTGTCTACAGGGTCCCGTGGAACTAATGCCTGCTTGAGTGTGGCTGGTAGGTAATAACATGGGTGTAATAATTTATAGTTTTAATCTGAACATTTCACCTAGAACGTCATATGGTGTGCTTGAGTGTGATAGTGTTTCATTACAGAATTGCATACTTATGATTTTGTAACAAAAGATTTTGTCATAAAGAAGGGGCGTTATTTGTGCCAGGCGCTACATTTCACTCACAGTAAGATAGAAAGCAAGAGAGCTTTGACTTAAGACAGAGATTCCTAAGTGCTGCAAGAGCAGAAAGTTGCAAAAATACAGTAAGTAACCCGCATCACAAAGTGGAAAATCCATTCAGTGACAAGAGGGTCAAAGCCGTCTTGTGTTTCTTCCTGCCCTCATTACTTGGTGTTATTGTGAGCAGAAAACTTTACAGATAGAGGTAATGACAGATATACCTCGGGGCCACATTCCTATTGTACCATAAATCCTTTTCACCATTTAATTACACTAGATATGTGTGTAATCTACATGCCTGCACTCTCTTGTGTTTTGTCAGGTGAAGACAAATGTCTTTGCATATTAATTTTTCTCACTGAAGTCTACTGGACCTCTCTGCAAGAGAAATTCAATAAGCTTACACTGTTTAGAAATACTTTATTTTAGGACATCTCATCTTTTTTCATTTATCTGATTTCCATTTTCAGTAGAGCTGGTCATAGCAATCTCATTTGGAATCAATCCCTTCGTCTGATTATAATTCCACAGGTGTTATATAGTAACTTAATAATTGTTCTTAGGCAGTTAAGTCACAAGAGCTAATTTATAGTGGAAATACATATAAAATAATAAATTGCTGCTTCACTGATTTTCAAAGGAATTCATTATGATTAATAATACTACAATAGCAATTGGAGGAAGGAATAATGATTTGCCACAAGTTATAGGGCTCACTGAATAGTTTCAATCTTACCATATTTAAACATTGAAATGCAAGTAAATTCAGCAATAGTCAGTAATGAGATTTGGGACTCATAATAATGCCATCAATCATACTATTTTTTGCATTTTATGTTAAAGGATACATGATATGTGGTAGGTTTAAAATATTTTACTGATTTTAAATCAAGTTATCTGTGTGAGATTTGAAACCTGCGGCAATTAAGTATTTACCAAAGCCATATTTGATTTGAGTGATTGATGTGTTCAGTTCTCTCCAGTGAATACTTCCTATTTATACCCCAATTTAACTATTTTATACAATTAAGAGAAATGGAGTGATCTGGGGGAAAATACAGTGCTTTAGCTAGTCAAGACGCAGTAACCTCCATTACGCTGTGTCTCAGGCATCCTCAGCTACTGCAGACAACATTGAATCTGGGCGCAATTTTTAAAATTGAGTTCAAGCAAGTGAACAGTTATTCAGTTTCTGGCTCTGTGTTAAACACATGGGATACAAGTATAAGGAAGCCAGGCTGCTTACTCTCATGGAATTCCCAATAAAGCAGATACAGAGCCACACAGAACTAAATATACAACAATGTCAAACCTGCTTTACTAGGGCTGGAGCAAAGCACCCCAAGGAAAGGACAATTCTTTCTGCTTGAATAGTTCACAGAACAATTCATAGAAGATCTACTATTTCAGCCAGACTTGACTGATGAAAAGAATTTAAAGTGTTGGTGGTGGCATGGAAAACATGCCAGAAATTACTAGCAGAGAAATGATGATGCCTGGTGACCACAATATGTAGAAAGACACAGACTCTTCCCTTAAATGCAGTCTCTTTGTATGTCAGTTGATTTATCTGTAAAATGTGTTATTTCTCTGTTATATAATAATTTGTTCATATCTAACAGAATTATCATCATTGAACATGGTGATCTAGGTGAAATCACCTTGTGATACTATAAACACATTACTTATTTTGATATAAAATATTTATGATGGTGATATTAGAAAAATAAGGAAAATGCAATAACTGTTTCAACAGAAAAGAGGTAAGTAGCATTATTATTAGTCAAGTTCACAGACTAAATCCCACTGTAGCCAAAATTATGAGTGGTGGGAAAAGAAGTGTGTAGTAAAAGTGAAAGAGAGAAAAAAACATAAAATTAGTAGATGGTAAGAAGTCATCAGTAAGGAACATAAGCTTAAGTAGAATGAGTGAAATTAGAGGCCATAGTGCAAGCAGAGAAATAGATGCTCATGATGAGAAGAATAGGAATAATGGGAATCCATGGGAAAGGTTTAAGCCAGCCCTCCCAGATTTTGGCGCATATTCATAACAGTTCAATAATCTTTATACTGTTTTGCCAAGAAAAAAGTAAGAACAACCCATAGATCTAATGAATAGTCTAGAAGCATGTTATAGAAGCTCACCTGGAGCTCTCTGTGGTATCATAGCATTTTAGCTCATGGATGCCTGAAGGTATATCCATACACCAAGGCACTTCAGAGATCAGAAAGGAATCAGTCACAAATAAAACACAACCTCACTCAACGCAGCTCAGGTTAACCCAGCATATGGTAGAAGGGCATTCCTGCTTATAGCTTCCAAACTCTATCTAATTGAAACTAAAAGCAGTTGTTTAAGAAAATTATACCTACCTTCAAAACCAAAACCATAAATATCACATCTGAATTAAAAGTTTAGGAAAGAAAACTGAATTCTTTGCTGAATCAAGGCTATACTGATTTATTTGCTTGATACTTTTTTTTTTCAGTCAGAGCAGACAGCTGTCCAAAACTTCTAATAATAGCTTTTACAAATAGTTTAAAAAAATTGCTTCCTGTGTAGTTAAGTTTGTTTCCCTATAAGAGTACTTTTAATAGGAAATATTAAGGTCTGACCCAATTCTTATAATTAAAAAATAAGTTTTTAAGAGCAATTGCAGTTCAATGTGTTTTTAAAAAGGTGCTCTGCCACAGTTGGATTTTAAACCATATGATGTCAGAAACATTGTTTTGCTATTTTTTGGTTCATTGACAATGAATCTGTGTTTGTTGAAAAAATGAGAGTGTAGGTAAAACATTATGAAAATAATTATATATGTAAATGTGACCTTTAGAATAAGTGTGAAACTAATTCAATGGAATACTCTTTCTATTCCAGTATTCCTAAATTTGATCGTAATTCAGTTGACCTGGTATTGAAGCAAATATAAGATAAACTGATGAGATTAAGTGTGCCAATGCTGCAGTCCCTCATAAAATAAAACTTCAGTGATTATATATATGTGTATATATGTACACCACTGAAAGCTATAGAACATTAATTTATTGCTCCCAGACTTTATGTTTATGTTTGAATAAAAAATGACAAATATTCCCTAACTGGCTACATCATATGTTTCTATCTTTACTAATATATTCAGAATATGGACCAGCTCCTCTATTTCTAGATAATTATAAAGTTTATCACAAGGACAAGCAATGAATGTCTCTCAAAAATATAAGATTTGGATTATTTAATAATAACAATATCCTCTACCTTCTTAATGGTCTACTGATTGGGAATTAATGAAAAGCTACCTGGGAAGTACGTTTGTCTCCTTGCGTGGAAGCTGTTCGGACGGAAGCAATTACTAGGGCTTGCGTGCTTAGCGGTATGTTTGCTTCCCTTCCTGGAAAGAGCTTTGTTATCACCATTAATACATAACGTAATTGAGTTATTCAAGGGCTGTTTTGCCCAGTATCTAAAAGTGCATCATTAATGAAGCTTAAATGAACTTGAGTTTCTCAGATGTCAGAAAAACCTCATTGTTTCCTGACAATGTGTCTCCAAATAGACCAGACAGATGCATTCACATGCAGCCTGTTCTACTTCATTTCAACCCTTTGGAGGAGGAATACATCAATGTGATTTAAGAATAGATCTGCAAATTAGCATTTTTCTATATTGAGATAGAAAGAAAATATAATAAGTATGCCACATATAATTTAATGAATATTTTAGCTCTAAAGGGTTTATAAAAACTGTTAGATAAGCTGTTCTTTGAATAATACCTGGAAAAACTGCTAAGTGAAACTGTATGTAAATAAATTTTTTACTTGTTCCAAATTTTAAAAGTAAATGCACAAGCACCAAGTATTAATAAATTGAAATGAAATGATAAATGTTAGGTAGACATACTGTGGTGATCATTTTGGAAACAATTTGAATGATGATACCTGTGTAAGTATAACCATTGGAAAAGTTGATCTGAACCCTATTTTCTGCCACTCGTAAGAGTGGCTTACTTTTCACTTACTTTGATAGACTTTCAACTTTATCTATGAGCACAATTTTTTTGAACTCTGCTCTCCATAATGAGAAAATGTTTTCTTAGTTAATTACGGAAAAACAGGTCCCTGGACTGCATCTTCTTTCTAGCCCAAAAAATATTTTCTGAGCATTTGTTCTCCAAGTAGGAGAGACATAATTTAAGAATTTCAAGGTAAGAAATGGTGTTTCACATTCTAAAATAACAAAAAGACACATTAAATTTAGTAGAGATTTTATTCCAATTTTAAATCTACCAATTTCAAGAGGACTGTTTGTTTTTAATGTAATAATTTATGCTTTAACCCTGGGCAAACTTGGATTATCATATTTAACTAATGTACTTCCAGATAGTATTTCATTAATTGCTACTCAATAAACCTTTAAGAATGTAGAAGACATTATTATATTTGAGTGCCCTTTCCTGATAGTTTTATTTATTTATTTTTAAAGATTTTATTTATTTATTTATTTTGAAAGAGGGGAAGGGAGGGAGAAAGGAGGGAGAGAAATATCATGTGTGGTTGCCTCTCACGTGGCCCCTACTGGGAACCTGGTCTGCAACCCAGGCCTGTGCCCTGACTGGGAAATGATCCAGCGACCCCTTGGTTCTCAGGCCGGGGCTCAATCCATTGAGCCACACCAGCCAGGGCTTTCTCTGATAGTTTTAAATTGATTTAACAGTATTTTAGGATTCACCATTGGAAAGTGGACTCATTGAGAAATGATTTAAATTTAACCCAGTTTCTATTCATAAGATGCAAAAGGCTGAATATATGAAGTAACAATTCAAGTTTTTTTTTTTTACAATGACATAGTCATACGATTTTAGAAATGGTTACAACATAAATTTTGGATTTCTGCCAACAGACCAGCTTTCCCTCAAGAGATAAACACCTTTGTTCTATTCAGGCTTGTGTTCTATGTCATTGGTTCCCATTTCAGTTATTCTCAGCTATAAACTTTGGGTATCTGAGACGTTAAGATCAGCTTTAACACTTGATATGACTCACGAGGCGGCACAGATGTCTTGCTAACTACAAAATTCCATGGAATGAAACATTTCTCCACCCTTCCCTTTCCTTTAATTTGACATCAAATGTTTATAGAGAAACTAAGTACTTGCACCTGATGAATAGGTAGAGGGTATGTGGTATAAACTTATGCCAAATTTCTTGTGACAATCGCTTCCCAGGAATACAGAATGCAAATTGGGAAAAAATTTACATAATTTCTTGATTGGTGAAAGTTTTGAGGGTGAGCAAGTCTCTCTCTGGTATATGTGCTAACAGATTTTCTAACTCAAGGACGGCCAATTGGAGCCGATGATCATCTGAAAAGATAAACCTTATAATGCCTTTACCCCTACACAGAAAACAGAAACTTAGAGTGAGAAAAATCGAATGTTCTAATTAGAGCACATTTACACTTCTATTTCAGCTTGTTTCATTATTGTTTAAATATCAAATGTTATGAACAACTAAACTTAGTATCTACTTTCACACAAGATCCTTTTGGTTTACGGTGATACTCCATGTCCCATGCCTAACCTCCAGAACCCTAGAGTCTCACTTGACAAGCAAACAAGTCTTGAATAGCTTTCATGATTCATTAAATATAAAACTATTCCTCTAAACTGACACCACAATCAGTACAAAATGTTTCTAAACAAGGAACTCGTAAGATTTTCTGTGAAGAGCCAGGTAGTAAATACTCCAGGCCTTGCTGACCAGGCAGTGTCTGTTGAAAACACTTCATTTTGCTGTCGTAGCGTGGACGGAGCCACAAACAAGAAGTAAATGGAAGGGCATGGCTATGTTTTTTAAAAAGGTATTTACAAAAAAGACTGTAGTGTTCTAATATAGTATCATGCCATCTGCAAATAATAACAGACTTATTTCTTTTTTCCAATTTGAATGCCTCTTATTTTTTCTTCCTGTCTGATTGCTGTGGCTACGACTTCCAGTATGATGTGAAATAAAAGTGATACAAGTGGATACCCTGTCTTGTTCCTGACCTTAAGTGAAATGCTTTTAGTTTTTGCCCATTGAGTATAATGTTGACTTGGGTAGGCCATGCATGGCCTTTATTCTGTTAAAGTACACTTCTCCTATTCCTACTTTGCTGAGAATTTTTATCTTAAATGGGTGCTGGGTTTTATCAAATGTTTTTCTATATCAGTTGATATAATCATGTGATTTTTGTCTTTAATTTTGTTTATGTGATATATCACATTTATTTATTTGTGAATGTTGCACCAACTTTGCATCTCTGGGATAAATTCTACTTGATCATAGTGTATGATCTTTTCAATGTATTGCTAGATATGGTTTGCTAATATTTTGTTGAGGATTTTAGCATCTATGTTGTTCAGGTATATAGGCCTATACAATAATATTCTTTCTTTGTATTGTCTTTATCTTATTATGGAATTAGGATAATGCTGGTCTCATAAAGTGAACGTGGGAGTCTTTCCTCCTCTTACATTTTTTGGAATAGTTTGAGAAGGACATGTGTTGGTAAGATCCCAGAAGATTTCACCAGAAAAAATTCTAGAACTTATAAATGAATTCAGTAAAGTTGCTGGGCACAAAATCAACATCCAGAAATAAATTGCCTTTCTGTACACCAATAATGAATTTTCAGAAAGAGAAACTAAGAAAACAATTCCACTTATTACTGCAACAACAATGATAAAAAATAAGGTGCTTAGGAATAAATTTAACCAAGAAGGTAAAAGACCTATACTTGGAAAATTATAGAACACTAAAGAGTACAATTGAGGAAGATACAGGTATGTGGAAGCATATGTCGTGTTCATGGATTTGAAGAACTAACATGATTAAAAGGTTCATACCACTCAAGGCAATCTAGAGTCAACACAAGTCCTACCAAGATATTAAAGGCATATTTCACAGAATTAGAACAAATATTCCAAGAATTTGTATGAAATCACAAAAAAACCTGAATAATCACATGAATTGAGGTACAAAGTTGGAATTAAACTACCTGATATCAAACTAAACTACAAGGCCATGGTAATCAAAACAGCACAGTACTGGCATAAAACAGGCATGGATAGATATCAATGGAACAGAACAGAGAACCCAGGAATAAACCCATATCTTCATGGTCAACTAGTATTTGACAGAGGAGGCAAGAACATGCAATGGGGTAAAGACAGTCTATTCAATAAATGATGTTGGGAAAACTGGACAGATACATGCATAAAATTAAACTACACCACCTTCTTACATAATACATAGAAAACCTCAAAATGGGTTAAAGACTTAAATGTTAGACTCAAAAACATAAAAATTCTAGAAGAAAACATAGGCAGTACTATCTAGAACATTTTGCATAGCAGTATTTTTTCTGACTTATCAGCTCAGGCAAAGGAAACAGCAGAAAGAAACAAACAAATAGGATTCCATCAAACTAAAAAAGTTTTTGTACAACAAAGGGAACCATCCACAAAATAAAAAGGCAGCCCACTGAATGGGGGACTGTATTCTCCAACACAGGTGATAAGGGGTTAATATCCAAAATTTATAAAGAATTTATAAACTAAACCCACGGAAATAAAACCAACTAAAAATGGGCAAAGGCTTAAATACACACTTTTCCAAAGAGGACACACAGATGGCCAATAGACATATGAAAAGATGCTCAACAACACTGATCATCAGGGAAATGCAAATTAAAACCATAATGAGATATCACCCGACATCTGTCAGAATGGCCATCATCAATAAATCACCCAGCATGCACGCACACACACTCAAAGGGATACCAGATATCATTTTCAGCAAGACTCATTTAAGAATAATTTCCTGAGGGTCAAGATAATATAAAAGATAAGAAGACGCTAAAATCACATAATGTAAGGTTTAAACCTGACTCTGTTTTCTGTTGGTGTGACCCTCTGCACATATATTTTTTGTAAAATAAAATTTCTATAAGTTTATCATATAGTCTCTTAAATGTTTGAACTTACACAACTCTTATGAGGTTTAAATTGAGAAATATATTTTAAGTACTTAGCAGAGTGTTTGTTATGTTGTAAACACTCACTAAATACTGAACATTTTTACTGAGTAATGACTATGCATAATACACTATGCTGGGATGATGGAAGAAATAAGAGTGATACCACAAGGTAATTTATTGTTCTAGTGTAATTTTGGAATCAATACTTATGACAGATTAGAGAGAATGTAAAAATCCTATTTTCACTTTGCCTACCAACATCCAAGGTGCAAATCTATTAACTTATTACATATTTTCATTTTCACTTATTACAATAGGAGGGTAAAAACACTTCCTTAACTGAATGATACACCACTCTGACTTTTCTAATCAAATAAAATTATAGACAGTGGTGTTAATTTTCAGATGGCATTGTGAATATTTATTTAATATAATCGGAAATCTTTGGGCAGTGAGAGGAGATGCTGCCCAAACATAAACGATTTGTCCACATCCTCACTTTCTGTGTCTTCAAATTCCCAAATGCCAACATAAAGCTCACTGGAGCTGAAATTTAAAAATATGTTAGCTTGCCAACATTTTATACAGCAAGAAAGATCTATCATCAAAATTTTATACTTTTCTCTCTGCCGATGAGTAAATCTTTATCCAGGAATAGTGACCTTTCAGAATTTAATTATGTATATATTGTCTTTTGAGAGAGGTGTATATTTGAGCGGTCATCAGGAACTAGGCATGGACCACTTGCCTTCTTCTTTTCCACAGTGTGGAAAAGGGGTGGGGGTGGGGAAGAGGAATGGGTGAAGTAACGAAATGATGCATTCCTATGTAATTTTGCTCTTTGTTGATGCCTCTGTCCTGTATCTTGATCACAGTCACAAAATATTATCAACTATTTATACATAATGTATGTTTTTATAAGACTTTCGGGACAAATCTGACAACAATTGAAAATGGGTTGATTATATACATATATATGAATGTTCAGTGAAATTTTGTCATCTGATTTGAAAGATTTCTATTATATAATTAAACTTTTGCTTTTGCCTCTGCTAGTTAGAATTTATAAGATCTTATAAATTTTCTTGATCTCTTCTCTTTTAAATAACATTTTAGATTCCTACTACAGGAAATATTTGAACAGCTTTCATTTTCTTGAAATCTACACAAATACCAGAGTTTCAGAGACCAGATTGGTCAGTTGTAATCATTATTTTTTAGTCTTGAAAAAGTAACCAACATTGAGACTCTCCAATTTTTCATCACCTCCCAATAAGGTAATTGTGTTTTGTTTGAAAGTCCTTGTGTGAATGTGCAGCTTTGAATTACAGAAAAGTAAAAATAACAATAAAAACTATGCCAAAACATGTGTAAACCAGAGATAAATATAAAGGTGCAAATCAAAATGCTTCCTAATAGTTTACAGTAGAGACTTTTAATTAGCTCTTCATTCCATAATCACTTGAAATAATTAGCCATATTAGCAAACTTTGAGTGATATAACATTGACATTGTGTCGCCCTAGAAGGAATCACCTCCAAGTCTTATTGCATTATTATTAAAAGCAGCAGTTTTTTGGGTTTACCTAAATCATTTGGCTGGTGAATTATGCAAGACATTCTATTGAAATGAAAGTATAGATATTCTGATAAGCACAGTGTAACACATTCTATATATTTATAGAAATAATTCCCATTAATTGCTATTTTACCATTACATTGATTCTTTAAGACATGTTGAGGAATAAAGATTTTTAAGTGGTTTGATACTGGAAGAAAAGTGTTCTCAGCTTTCAAATCCAAATTGGAATTACTACTATAAAATCTTCACATTTGTAAGTTTGTATACTAAAAGTATTTTTTTATGTGTGAAATTGTTCTTACTAAATTGACCTTATATTTATTGCAAAATAAGCAAGCTTACATTATAGATTTGCTGCCAATGAAGAAATAAATGTAAGGAATGGAAGAAGCCAGAATCTAGAAAACACTTTTTTAAAGAGGAAAATGCAACATAAGATCTACAACTCAAGGCCCTTCTGGTATGTACAAAAAAAGGAAGGTCAGTTTCTCAGGATTGAAACAAAACAAAATAACAAAACCATGCCCTTTGTAATTGACAGAAATGGATTCTGTATGTGAGAAAAGAGAAAACTTTTGCCTAGATCCCTGTTCCACGTTTTGGTACATTTGTGGTGCACTAGCTCAGCAAGATTGAGTTGGTGGAATGGAAAATCACCCAGATTCCAGTTAATACTGGAGACATCTCTGTGTAGGCAACCCTAGTCTGATTTGTGACTATTCCCTAACAACCCCCATCCCCCTGCAATGCCATTTGCCAGAGAACTATCTCCTTGTTACTTAGTTACCTAAATGTTTCCAGTTCTCCTAAAATCTCTATAAACAGTATAAACAGCACCACCGGAGTGAGGAGTGAGGAGTTAGGAGTTGTGGGTGGTCAGAGCAGGGAGGAGCAATGTCCATCTGAAGTTTGGTATGTTCCAGGTCTGACTCACTTTTCCACAGTTAATAGGATGACAGGGCTCCTTGCAGCCTGCTGATCTTCCATCTGAGTTTTTCCCAACAAAACATTTTTAAGCTCATTCTATTCATATGTTTTCCAGTGCATGTGTGCCTGGAGTGGTGAAGGTGGTACCTGCTTTCCTTGAACATCAGTTTAACAATTAAATCTGCAGATTGCTATCATGTAAGAAATGATAAGACCTATATATGTCAATAAAGAGGGTTGTTTTAGAAAAATAAGGGATGCTTCGTGATAGAGTTGTAGTATTTTCTTTCCCAATGACATTTACCTTTTAAAATGTGAAACATTTTGCTACTTATTTTCTACAAGTTTTTCTTTGTGTTCAAAGTAGTATTTTGAACACATACTATATATAAGGGACAATATTATCCATCACCTGTGGCCAGGATTGGCTGTCATCACAAAAGCACATCAATGTAATAGATTTTATTCACTTTACCTTTAACCAAAGTAGCTGGGGAAGGAAGTATCCTAGATAAACTAAGCATTGGAACAAAGAGACCTGAATTAAGTGGAATATATACTGGCCCACCTCTAGGACACAATTTCATATTAGTGCAGTCACTTCAGATTCCTGAATGTCTGTTTCTTCATTTCTAAAACAAGAGTTTGTAATGAAATAAGGACAAATATTTGTGTTGGCTCTCAGAGTGTGAAAACATTATATATGTATACATGTATATCACTTTCAACAAATTTTACTTCAATAATATGCTTTTAATTTTGCTGGAGGCAATTTAATCTGATAAATTAACAGATGTGTTAGAATGTCACACAGTTGTAGCATCATAATTAGGAAGTTACTTTTATTTATTAATTTCTGTAACAGAACTGTGAGTATAGACATTGCGGTAAACAGGCCAAGTTTATGTCATACCCCTCAATATCCTGGATTTATTTTCCATAGCATGTTAATTCTAGTACATTCTATAGATCAGATATCTGCATGGCAGTTTCTTTTACCCCATGTCTTATTTAGCTTAGTTTACCTCCAAATTCCTTCTTGCAGTCTTTGACTTTGCTTCATTAATCCTCAAAGCTTTGTTAAATCTTAAGATATGGATGTAAAAGAATCACAGCTTTTATTTGAACTTGGGTCATCTTTGCAGTTTACCTATCTTCTCAGGGAAGTCCTTCTAATCTGCGGGTATAATATTTAACCCATTGTTTTCTGAGATTTTTTTCTCCTGGATGTAGCACCTATGCATTGGAAATGACTGTACTATGCTGAACGCATTTGCAGAAGTTGACCCTAAATCCTGCAGTAGCCTTATCCACCCTCTATTGTAACTGTCTTTTGCATCTGGTTAAACTGAGGCTCGGAGCGGTAAACACTGTGTAAGAAAGGGCACACTTTAAAACAAAGAGGTTGAATATGATTTTGACATCATATTCAAATTAAAATATCTGAGGGCCTGGTTTTTAAAAGACAGTTTATATGAGATCATACTAGGATACAGTTTATACAAGATATATACTAAGATTATGATACAAAGTATTATATATTGGGGATAAATGGGTGATGGTGATTATAAATGCTGTAAACCCATAATCTTGTGTAATTATATTACCTTTCACCTCCCCTCCCCGTCTCTCAAATTTTTGTTATATAACAATATACTGTTTAGATTAATAAATCGGATTGAGAGGGAGAGATGTATAATTAAACTGTTTAGTTTAATGCTAATAACCAACAAGAATATTTTCCTTCTAGGGAAAATAATTGCTTGTACTAACTTTTAAAATCAAAATAATTGAAACAAATATACAAACATTCACATAGAAATATAATTAAAATTTTTGGTGAAATGAATGGTTTTATAGTACAATATGAAATAAACCTTATTACCAAGATAGCCACAAAATCTAAGAAAGACAAATATAATGGAAGAAATCCCAGAAGTTATTATAGGTTAGTTCATTCATTTTATCAAGGCACAGATAATTCTGTTATTTGAATATTTTTAGAGCATTTATAAAGATATCAAAATTTCCAACCCATGTTTAATTGCCATGATGACTCTGAAACCAAAAAAACAAATGCATTCTCTGTCTCTCTCTCTTTCTCTTTCTCCCTCTCTCTCTCTCACACACATCCTTTCAGATCAATCCAACCACAGATATAAATAAAAAAAATTAAATTCTAACCAAATTCCAGTAGTATAATAAAATATAATACACACCTAATCAATTTATCTTCTAAGAATGCAAAAAATCAGTATAAATATTGTTCAATAGATGAAATAATGAAAAATTTCAATATATTACCTTATTTGATGTAAAAAATGAACTTAAAATGCAGTTATAATTCTTGAATAAACCAGTAAACTAGAACTGGATTTTTAAACCATGATTAATGCAGCAGTTATGTGTATTGCAAACCACTAGTCAACATTAAATTAAGAGGTAAAACCCAAGAGGCTTTTTTTTTTAAGACAAGGTTACAGTGAAGTTTATTACTGGTAGTCACTGCTCTGAATGTCATGGCTGGTGCAAAACACCCTGACAAAGATATGTATCTGGAAAAGAAGAAAGAATACACGTATACATGAACACATGCTCACCCGTATCTGTAACCACCATAAACATGGTAAAGAAAATGTGAGAAAATTATATGTAAAGTGATCAATCAAAAAACATTTCTCATAAATATGAGAAAATAACATGATCAGGCAATACCGAAACACAAATGTCCAAGAAACATTGAAAAACATTTTAATTTTAATATATTAAAATTAACAAATAATAAAATTCATTTTGTCCTATCAAAATAGAAAATATATTTTAAGTATTGACTAAGCTATAAAATAAACACTCACATTTTGAGTAAAAGTGCCATGTTATTATTAGTTATTTTTTATGAAAAGGTGAGGAAATTTAGCTTCATGTTTCTAAAGCCTTAGGATTTTGCATATGGGTCCATATAGCTTTTCTACATTTAAAGCATCTAAAAAGTACTCATGAATGTTGGTCAAGTCCAATGACAGGCTGTTTATAACAGTGATAAATGTAAACAATGTAAATATTCACCAAGTGCCGGAGGTTTGTAACACAGGTTAGTGAAAGTCAACATTTAATGAAACACTGTCACCCAAAGCATGTCACCAAAATGACATTATTTAAGATTTTTCATTGCTGTATTTAATATTTCAAATTTCTGAAAGCATATGTTAAACTATATATTTTCTTCAACAACACTTCAACGATTAACACATTTTGTTATAAATTGTTTTTTTGTTAAAATAATCTTTTATAATACAATAAAAATATATTACAAATATAAATGCTGTAGCATTTGAGATAAAAGAAATAAATTTAGTCAATGAATATTAGATAAAAGTTTATGGAAGTGATAAGAGTTCATATGGAATTAAAGAAGAATCTGTATAAGCCAAACAACATGAATGTCCATAGCTATGATGACAATAGCAATTCACTTTATTTGGAATAAAGGAGGGATAGTAAATTCTTAAGCAATAAACAATCCAACCAGTTTAGGTTGTTAGATTGCTAAATTTTTAAGCAATAAATAAGTCCAACTAGTTTACGACTTTTAAATATAAATAATATATTTAAATTGTTTCACATATTGAAAACTAAAATATAATTATGCATTTAGAGTGGTTTGAATAATGTGTATATTAGATAAGAAGATCTAAAATTAATAATCTATATTTCTAATTTAGGAAAGTGCAGACAGAAGAGCAATTTAAGATTAAATCAAGCAGAAGAAAATAAATAATAAAACTAAGGACAGAAATTCTTGGCATTGAAAACAGGAAAGCAATACAGAATATGAAGAAACCCAAAAGGTGGGTCTTGATAAGGTCCATAAAACTGATGAACTTCTAGCTAAGCTAAGCCAGCAAAAAAGGGGAGGAGACGCACACAAATTACCAATGCCGAGAAATGGAGGAAGGCACTCTGCTTATCCCACAGTCATTCAAACAAAGCGTAATAGAAGAACAGTATGAACAGTTTGTCTTCTTTTCAATTGCGTATGCTGTTTAATTTACCACTGGTGCTGGCTAGGGGCTGGTTCTGCTAGCCAGGCCCGCAGAGGGTCATGGGGTGGGAGAATCCCAGCTCAGTCTTGGTGGGCAAGGCTCGGCAGCCCCGCTGTGGGAGCAGTGTGCCCCCTGTGGCCTACGTGGGGCCCTGTCCTGGGGTAGCCAGTTGGGCAGTTCTCTATCCACAAACTTCATAATTATATTGGTGAACAATGTACTAATTCCTTTAGAGATATAAACTAGCAGATTCAAACAAGGAGAAATAGATAATCTCAATAGGTTTATATTCATTGAGAAATAGAATCAATAACTAATAACCTTGCGTTAGGGACAGATGCTTTCCTTAGTGAACTCTACCAAACATTTAAGAAGGAATGATATCAGTTCTTCACAATCCAGTGCAGAAAATAGCAGCAGAGGAAGTAATTCTGAACTCATTCTACGAAGCAAGTCCTATCCTAACACCAACTTGGACTCAAGATACTACAAAAAAGGATAAGAAAACTACATACCAATGTCTCTCATAAAATAAATGCCAAAATCCTTAACAAAATGTTAGCAAATCAAATTCAACCGTGATAAAAAGAATTCTTCCCATGACCAAAGGGGATTAACTTCAGCTATACATCATTTGAAAATCAATTAACATAATCCACCACATCAACAGAGAGTAAAAAGAAAAAATCTTATGATCATATCAATTGATGTATGATCTGAGTGAAAATATCTCTAACTTCTAATCATTTACCTTGGGGCTATGTAAACTATTTCCATGTTTTAGTCCCTGAAGTAGATACATATCTGCGTACTTAACTACTATAATTATCGCAATGTGCAAATCAAAAATAACTATTCAGAACTGACTTGACTGTCTTGTATTTGAATTTACATTTGAATGCTGGGTCCTGCTACTTAAATTTTTATTAAGCACTTTAAATAAATATTGTAATGTATCATAATTTAAAATACATAGTACCTGAAAATAAATTTATGTAAGAAAAGTATTTGGTACAAAGTCATCCTCATTATGTGAATTGTACTTGTTCATTGAAGACAATAATAAACTATTTATGCAAATACAAGTACAAATAATCATCATTATTTGTACATCAATAAAGGTGAAACAGAGTACCTAATATTGCTTTTGCACAAGCTTGCTGTACCATGTTCTTAGTGATGGTTGAAGTCAGACACCCACAGCCCAGCTTCATTTTCATGCCGTAAAGTAGTTTCCTAGCAGCTACTCCGGTAGCAAGAGTCGTCATGGCTATGTGCATGAGCAGTTTCAGCAAAGGTAAAATCTATACTAGGATTGACTAGGGATTCTAAAGTAAAGTGATCATTCCAGAAGCGAGATCTCTTGACAGATGTTATAGTCAATGGCAACAAATGTTTTGACTTTGTAACAAAAAAATTGAACTGCAAACTAAAAAGAAAAAGAGGAGAAGTAAGGGGGAGGAGGAGAAAGTGGGGATAGGAAGCAGTGACGAAATAGGAGGAGGAGGAAGCGGGGAGAATTGTCCTGTGGGCAGTGAGAAAGCGACAAAGGAGACTGGAGTGATTGGATGGGGAGCACTGCCTGAGGCTGTGCCTCTCTGTTGTGTGTTTTTACTGTAGATGTGTCCTCAGATTTGTGTTTCACTTGGTAACACAAGGGCGAATAATCATTGTATCATTTTCAGAAGCTATCAAACACACATACGCTTCTTTCACATCTAAAAAAACAGAAAAGCAAGCAGTTAGTTTCTTGCAAGCACATGCGAATCTCTCAAATCTGTATCTCCACTTTTGAAAGTATTTTTATCATTTTCCTTCCATTGAAAAAACTAATTTTCTCAGAAAAGTTGCCACTTTCTCATCTTCCATTTATTTCTCTATCCTACTAGAATAGTGGTCCATCAAATTTGCTCTAAAGAAAATAGTAGTGATGTGATTTAAATGACAATCTAACTGCTATTTGCAATGTAATATTTTTGATTCTCATACAACATTCTTAGTGTTTGACACTGTTGATTGTTGATTAATCCTCTCTGAGGATGTGTGGTAATATTCTCTACTGGTTTTCCTTCATCCCCTTTGACTACTTTATAGGTTGCCTTCCTTGGCTTTTTTCATCTGGGTCCTTAAATATTCCCCTATAATATTTTTTAGGGGAATCTTCTCAGTTTTTTTCTCTAACATATTTCCTTGCATAATAACATCCATATTTTTGGCTTTAATGGCTACCAGTCCACCTAAGTATTTATCAAATAAGTGAGTTTATAAATAAATTGATTGGCTCCCGAATCTCTATTTAAAAAACGTGTCACCTGTGACGTTCCTAAGCCAAATCTTCATTGTCTTCTAAATGCCTCCACCTGTTTTGTCTAATATGTCTCTTGCCTCAGAACAGGTGCTCTCTTTTCATCTTATCATTCTCAGGAGAGGTACAACCATCTACATAGTCAACCAAATCAGCAACAAGGGGCTTATTTCAGACACTTTTCCCCTTTCATACTCCAAATTCGATTAGTCAGAATGTTTTCCAGATTTTATCCCCTAAATATATCTGATCTATTGCTTACTATTTACACAGTCCTATCAATTCAGATTTTGTCTGTAAAAGTCCAGCCACTTTTAATACAATGAGAATGGTTTGCGTGACATTGATGTAACCTGGCAGCCAAGGCAAGTGGACTAAAATGTGCACGTGTGAACAATGATGACTTCACTGTACTAGTCAGTGGAGGTGTGGGCACATTTTTAGTGAGCATGTGGACTGTGCGGCCATTGACCTGAAAATGACTGGGCAGGTAGAGCAACAAATCTGCATCAAATTTTGGGTTAAGCTTGAACATTCCTCCATGTAAACTATTCCGATGATTTAGAAGGCTGTAGTTATGGGCAACTGGTGTTTAGCAGCTTCATCATGACAACATGCTCACTTATGTGTGATGTCTCATGCAAAGATTTTTTGGGAAGCATCAAATCAGCAAGGTGACTCAGCCTTCCTATAGCTCAGTTTTGGTGGCCTGCAACTTCTGGCTTTTCCCAAAACTAAAATCACCTTTGAAAGGGGAAATTGCAGATCATCAATGAGTCAGGAAAATATGATGGGACAGCTGATGGTGATTGACAGAACCATTGTATGTAACTCAATTGGCTTATTCTTTTAATGTGGTAATTTTGATCATGACACTTTCAACATAAGGGCATTCAGCAACTCCTCAATGTCTATAGAACAAATTTGAATCTCCTCCATATATTGGAAAGTGAGCATGGACACTTTTTGACCTGCTGCAACCTCTTTTTTTAATATTCTCAAATTATCTTTCCATCACTTAGCCTTTTTCACCACACAAAATGATTTGTGATTTATCGAATTGGTCATGGTTACAAAATTTGTGTCTTTGCCCTCAGCAATATATATACAGACTGGGGCAAAGGTAGGTTTACAGTTGTGAGTGCACAAAACACAGTTTATTCTTATATTGTTGTTTATTAACTGTTATATTATTTTTTCATACAAACAATTGTAAACCTACTTTCGCCCCACTCTGTATATGTCAAATGCTACATATTATGTTTTTTAGGGGAAGCAGGTTTTTCCACTGTCTTTTGTTTTAAGATTTTATTCACTTACTTTTAGAGAGAGGAGAAGGGAGAGAGAAAGAGAGGGAGAAAAATCAATGTGTAGTTGCCTCTCACACACTCCCCCACTAGGGACCTGGCCTGCAACCCAGGCATGTGCCCTGACTGGGAATTGAACCAGCAACCCTTTGGTTCGCAGGCTGGTGCTCAATCCACTGAGCCACACCAAGCAGTGTGTCTACTGTTCTTTTTTTTTAAATAATACCTTGTAAATACTGATATTATAATCCTCATTACATTCCCTCCTGGATATTGGACTCTTAAGTGAAGGGACACTATGTGTTACCTGTACCTCTGTTTCCAGCAACTATCTCAGTGCATGTACATTACAGTTGTTTAACAGGTGTGGAGATACATGAATTTTGACTGAACACTGACATGTAATTGTCATCTATTTACTTGATTAGGAAAAAACAGAGATGATTAAAAATTGAAGGTGTAAATAAGCACAATGAAGAAAATCAAAAGTCAACTACACCATTCGTCTATCTGTCATTAACATTTTGGCACACATTCATGTTTTCATTTATGCAAGCTTTACAAAGGAAAAAGATGAAGCTCCCAAGACATATGTAAATATTCACTAATGGAAATCAAATGATTGTAAATTAAAACAGCATTAGGGACCATTTTTAAAAGGAAAATAAAATCTGGCAATGAATCTAATATCTAATAATACATAGTGTTGGTAAAATGTAAACATAAAGGTTGGTGAAGTAAATAAAATCAAATTAATCATTTTTTCTGTTTTTCATTCTCTCCTCCCTCCATATGTATGTATTTATCTATTGTCTATTTTCTCTTACGTGATATAGGTATCTCAAATATATACATACCATATAGCATGCATGTACTATATATGTATATATTATGTATTAACTAAATTATATATCATATAATACACATGCATTATATATAATAAAATCTTCAGGTTAAACTTTAAGTAATAATTATGCTTCCACAGCCACCTTAGTCAGTCTCCCTTGGTAGCTTTCCTTTCATCCTTAGCTCATTTCGCCTTAGCTAACTCCTCTCTTTGGTTAGGCAGAAGAGGAGTGGGGTGTCTGTAAGTTGGGGAGAAAGAGCAATAGGCAAAGAGAAAGCGATCAGTGATGTGCACCTGATGCCTGGTTTCTACCAGATAAGGATTCTTACCCTGCCAAAATATCCCCTCTCAGTCTACTCTTGCCCGGGCTTTCAGAGTTCAAATGTTTCTGTTCAACAAAGCATCATTGGTTTGTTGCTACTTTGTAAAGATCTGGAAAACCCAGAGTTACGTTGTCAATGCAGTAAATCAACACCTAGCTCCTCCTGCCAGTGCTGGGGAGCTGTGAATCACCGTGCAGTCATTTAGCCTTTGGTAACTGCAGAATGAAGAGCCTGCTGCCCTTATTACCCTCCCAAAGGGCGTTCCTCTCCACCACGTAGTGCATTTAAGTTGTGCTGCTATATATTTCATTATTTAAAGTTCAAGGAGTCTGAATTTTAGAACTTAGGAACGTGTTTAAGGAACAGCTTTTGGTCCTCTCAGAGATAGCCTCCACCTTACTCTGGCAGTCCACTGACCAGCTCCTTGGTGTATGGAGAGGATGGGTCCGGGTGCTGAGGGAGCAGCAGCATGGACCTGCTTCTGGACCAATCATTCTGCAAATTACATGTATTCTACCTTGAAGAAATTCTGGTAACTTTTCTACATAACTCATCATTTTTCATTTTCTGTCTTTCTGTTTCCACCTGAATGCCAGATAGGAAGATACATAATTGCCAGAAAAGCAATGGTTTTAGCATTTGCATCAATCCAGAAGCAAATGTCTTAGATTTCTTCTAAGAAACACAACTGTAAAAAAGTTGCAAGTTTAGTTTTAACGAGAGAAAAATTTTTAGCTGCTTGGGTAGACATCCAGATTACATGCTGATCAAGGCTTTGCATTTTCCAGACAGTAACCAAAATTTACTAACAGTGACAAATGCCATAACAACACAAAGAAATCAATAGAAGTAATAATATAGATTGATGATAAAGGCGATGGTATTGGTAATGATGTTGGAGCACTTACTGAATTCTCAAACTAGATTATGGACTATTCTGCCACTTGTTTTTACCTACATTGTCCTCATTAAACTTCAATAACCAAACAGTTGACATTTTAACACTATTTTATTTTTTATAAGCTAAGAAATTGATGATTTCTCTCCTGGTTTGTGTCTTCTTTAAAGTACCTCTATTTTGCTGGACTTCTGATAACTGTCATGTAACTTCACATTAGAAACAATTATAGAAATCACACAGTCCCACTGTAACAGGGTGCAGCCAAGAGGGGGGCCCCAAAAAGGGAGTTGGAATGGGGCCCAGAACTCAGGGTGTCCAGGAAATATTAGAAAGACATATAAGATGTCCTCACCCCCTCCCTCACAGGTATGAGTTGGGGGAAGGGGCAAATGGAGCAGGGCCATTGAGTTGTTTTGCATAGCAATGGTTTTGCAGATAACCCCCAGAATGGTCATTTAACATATCTATAACCTTTAACTGGTTTCATAGATATGTTAAACAGCTGTGGCCATGCTCTGAGCCAGGGGGGATGGAAAGGACTTCCCCAAGGATGTGACTGGGGGAGGAACCCTAAGTTAAAGCACC
>PVKU01008275.1:0-75774 GCA_004027475.1 Anoura caudifer
GTAAGTTAGGGGAGTTTTCTTTCACTATTTTTTCAAGTAAGTTTTCAATTTCTTTCTCTTCCTCTTCTCTTTTTGGCATCCCTATGATTCAGTTGTTGGTACATTTGGAGACATTCCAGAGGCTCCTTATACTATATTAATTTTTTTAAATTATTTTTTCTTCTTGCTGTTCTGGTTGAATGCTTATTTCTTCTTTATGTTCCAAATTGTTGCTTTGAATCTCGGCTTCATCCCTACTGCTGGTTCTCTATAGATTTTTCTTTATTTCACTTAATGCAACCTTTGTTTCTGCCTGGGTCTTTTTTATGCTGTTGCTGTACTCATTGAGTTCTTTGAGCATCCTGATCACCAACGTTTTGAACTCTGCATCTGATAGGTTGGTTATCCCATTTTGTTTAGTTCTTTTTCTCGGGTTTTGTTCCATTCTTTCATTTGGGCCATATTTCTTTGTTTCCTCAATTTGACAGCCTCCTTGTGTTTGTTTCTGTGTGTTAGGTAGAGCTGCTTTGACTCCCTGTCTTGGTAACATGACCTGTTGTAGAAAAGGCACCTGTGAATTGTGTGGGGCAGAGCCTTAGGTAATCGCCAGGGTAGGGCAACCCACTTTACTGTTTTGTGGCTCTGTGTGAAGGGAGGGCTTAGAGAGGACAATGCTGCTGCCTGAGTTCCTGGCACTCACCTTCTCTCTAGTTACTTCACTTATTGGTGGTGACTGGTGCCCTTCCAGCTATTGCCCTGGTGCTGAATCCCAGAGAGGCTGGGTCTTCAGATGTTCTAAAGCCATGTGGGCCCTTTATGTGGAGTGTCCTGAAAATCCAGTGGTTTCTTCCACCACCCCAACCCCCACTGGCTTTTACAGCCAGAAGTTATGGGGATTTATCTTCCTGGTTCTGGAATCCCGAGCTATGTGGCCTGGCCTGGGGCTGGGATCCTCACTTCCAAGGTATTCCTCCCCATTTTTATCTACCATGAGTGAATGCATGTGTGACTGCCTGTTCCATTGCTGCTGCCTCCCTGTGCCACACCATGCCTCTCTGCCCATCTCCCTTCCTACCCATCTGGATGAATGTGGCTTCTTTAAACCTTGGTTGTCAGATTTCCATACAGTTCAATTTTCTGATGGTTCTGGCTGTTATTTGTTTTGAGGTCTAGTTGTAGTTCTTTCTGTGGTTGCACAAGGGGCCGAAGCATGTTTACCTACACTTCCATCTTGACTGGAAGTCCTTTTTTGACATCCAATCTTTTACATTTTTTCTCATCTGACAGGCTGTCCCCAAGTCTTCATTTAAGCTTTGATTCAGAATGAGAAAAAAATCTGTGCTTCCCCAAATTATCATCCTTCTTCACTCTTCCATGTGATTTGTTCAGATCTGTATCACACTTCCTTAGAGCTTGGCCCTAGGGATCCACATATCTTTCTGCTCCTAGGGGAAAATAAAGGGTCACTTCCCCACGTGGTGCTGGTGAGGAACAGGCACTACTAAGATAGGAGGGAGTCTTAGATGCTGCCAGATCCCGGGGGTTCTGAAAGGCATTCAAGATGGTTTGCATTGTTGCAAGTGGCAGTGACATCTTTTAAATTTCTATTTAGAAAAATAATAATTAAAATAATCCTTTAGACAACCACTTGGACCATTAAAATAAAATCACTTTGGAAGTCTCTTTTATACTCGTTAAAAATATAAAACATAAAAAGTTTACTGAAATAAAGTAATGATCATAAAACGAAGATTGTACAATTTGACTCAAGATAATTATTCACTAGATGTGCAAATTGCATTCAGCTAATCAAAATGTTTATCTGTCTCACCCTGATGTCTCTTGTGTATCAGAAACCAAAATCAAAAAGAGAAAATATGGTCACCAGTACATCCAATTCAGCCTTTCATTAATTATCAGGAATAAAGACTAGCCATACCCACTTCTTGTCATTGCAAAACTGTGCTTGTATATAGCAGCCTGAATCCTTGAGTTTTATCTCATCATATAGATACAAAAACATGAAAATAACAATAACCAGGTTTTTTTATTGTAAAAAAGTATAAATTCCAAACATTCACCAGGGAAAGCAATTTTCATCTACTTTTGATGCTACAGTAAGTCATTAACTATAGGGAACCGATCAGCATGGCAATGGCGAATGTAGCCCAGCATTGATCCAGAAAACCGATCAATGTGAGGTGGCACACAGGAGCCAGGTGTGAAGATTGGCTTTCCCATGGGGAATCAGGCCTGCATTGTACCTGGGCTGCTATGAGACTTTCTTTTGCTAAAACTCCCTCACCCTGAGTTAAGACTGCAGATATTTCATGTATATCTCTGAAGCAACTCCCTAAAGTCTGTGCTAAGATGTCGCAAGGAAAAAAATGTAACCAAATCAGTCATTTTTATTGTTCCCTTGCATTTGCAACTTTTTCTCCTTTTTTGTTATCTGTAAGAAGTAATCACTTAACTAAATCTAGAAATAATGAGAACCTTCTTTGATGTAATGACTGGAAAGCAATAAAAGCCTGTCCAGGCAAGTGTCGGGCACTCTCCTCTTGAGAGAGTGGCCAGAGCACTCAAAGGCACTCTCCCTTTGACAGAGTGGCGGAGCTGGCCCTTTTTCTCCACAGGACTCGGTAGGTAGTCCATGTGAATTTGTGTACCGCATCCACAACACACAGACTCCTGGGGGCTGGAGTCTGCATCAATTAACTTTCATACATTTTAATATACATTTGTCCCAATACCACATTTATGTGTATGTTCTCTTAAAAGTTATTTGTTAACAAACCTCTGGTTGCAGAGATTTTTCCCTTATGTAATTAATTTAAATGAAATCAAACATTTTCTATTACATGGTAAATGGAAAAGGATTGAGACTAGTCTTTTATATTATGGGTATTACTGAAGACTGTTTTATTTTAAAATTATGCACATACATATACATATATATAAAATAAGTTTTAGTTAAAAAATCCCTTCTTTATTAACATCACACAAATTATGAAATGGTTAAATAATCTCAAGGTGTTGGCAAGAGTATACATGGTAAAAGGAATTCTCCAGCCAAGATAGGCTGAAAAGCTATCTGGTCGAGATCCTGCAATGTATGGATGCAGAAACCGAAGCCCAGAGAAGGAAAGAGACTCACTTACAGACACAGGGCCAGGAAGGGTCACAGCTCAGACTCTTAACTCATTGCCCTTCAGAGTCAGTCGGTATGAAGTTAAGTCATTTGAAGGTCTCCAGAGACTTCTTGCTGAAAAATCTCCCTGGTAGGGGAGGTTCTGACACCACCACCCTCAAGGCTCAGCATTGGCCTCACTAGTTTCCGCCTTTAGGGCCCCCAAAGTCCTTGGGGACTAAGCTATTTTGGTTTTCAAAGGCTTTATGAAGTGCTGCCTTCCCTTCCCAGGCAGCTGGAGATCAGGCAATATCTGTGGGACCCATAAGGGAGTAGATCTATAAATGCGGGGCAGTGAGAAGGGAAGCTGGACCATCAGAGGCCAAATTTGCTGCTCACAGTTTACCTTACCAGGTGGGTTCTACCTGAGGGACTCAGGAGGTAGAGCAAACTTTGCAAATGCCACTGGATTTGAGAAGACACTGCGTAAGGGTCCACAACTTACTTTCTTGTTTATCAGGAAATGAATCCCTCTCCATTTAGGGGAAAAATTACTCCCACCCCGGGGCACACCCTGCATTTAACTTTACAGCCTGTTTCAGCTTTTGGGAGGGACTTATGTCAAAGGCTCACTCTGTGCTGTCCTTGATTTATCCTGAATTTGCCCATGAATGCTCCAAAGAGCCCTAATCCTGGCACGTTGTAAACAATCTGCATCCCACCACCTGCCTGGTGCCTGCTGGGATCTTCCAAGGTTGATGGAACCCTTTCTGAGCTCTTGCTCTGGACGTGGGTCTCTCACAGTTTACAAAACCATCTGGAGAGCCTCACCTACCTCTTTTCTCTGGGTAACTCAAGTTTGTAAATGGCATCGAACTTCTTAAAAGCACCATCTTCAGGAAGTCCCTGCCTTACACAGAACCTGTCACTGTCTCTTCATCACCTGCTGATCACTCTAATCTCTTCTGTTCAATTTCAAGACTTTCTACAATCCTATTATTGCTCAGCACTAGTCGCCTTAACACAGGTATTTTCAACAGGTGTGCCACAAGAATTTTAAAAATACGCAATACCTGACTAGTCAGGGGCACTGACCTCTTTCTCCTTAGATTATCAAATATAAAAACAACAGTCAACACAACAATAGCCATCTGGTGTAAGTGAATCAAAATCATACCTATTTTTTTTGGGTCAGATTGGCAAAAAAAAAAATACATTTTTTGGCGTGCTACAGAATTTTAATAATTAGTTTATGTGTGCTGTGATAAAATTGAAAGTCGCTGCCCTAACACAACCTATCACTGTGGATAAGTAAGCGTCAAGGTAACGACATACATGATCTTTATTCTTCCCCATCACTTCTTTATCAATAGGTGGTTTCCCCAATCTAT
Organism: Anoura caudifer; assembly: GCA_004027475.1. Classification (NCBI taxonomy): domain Eukaryota; kingdom Metazoa; phylum Chordata; class Mammalia; order Chiroptera; family Phyllostomidae; genus Anoura; species Anoura caudifer. Next base: position 4,501 of record PVKU01008275.1, read on the forward strand.
TGCCATAGCGTCCAGTTGTTTGGTCTTCTGGCTCTGTCAGGAAAGCATGGGTAACCACACAGTGACCAACATGCTAACATGAGGCCCAGGACACAATCCAGTGAGGCAACGACCACAGAACAGACCAACGGGGTGGGGGTTGGTAGGGCCTTTGTGGAGGTGGCTGCAGCCCCTCTCCCAGGGGAATGCATGTTCCTGGTGGTTATCAACTAGTTACATGGGGAACAGAGCCTAGAGCCCCCCGGAAATGTTTGCACTGAAACATCTTTTGAAACCTGTAGGAAAAAAATGTAATAATAAATGTAACAATGGCATCAAACTTCAGCCTGGATTATATCTATCTTTATTTTGCAGTAGTAAAATACAATTTAAAAAAATTTAAGGGAGGGGCCCACATAGACAAAAGTGCCTTAGGCACAGGATAATCCTAATTTAACCTTGGGTACAGTGTTTACATTGTCTGTTTTTTAAAAAAGAAATGGTATCCAGATCTTTGTATGAGACCTCTCTATTTTAAATATTAGAAGCTAATTTTAAAATTAAGCAAAACATGAATGGCCCAATAAAACACGCGTGGCTTAGCCTGCATCCTGGCGAAGGCCAGGGCTATCATCACGTTCCCGGAACACCCGTCGATTGAAACAATTTCTGGGACACGCCTTCTGCTTGGAGTGCCACCTGCAACCTGCTCAGGGTGGTAGAAGGGATCCCGGAAAACCTTCGGAATACAAGGCTCTGATGCCGAAGCCCCGCCCTGTCCGGTCTGCGAAGCTTGGTCGCAGACCCCTCTATCCCTCCTAGGCCTGGGTGGTCCCTAGCTGCCCCCCTGGAAGGCGCGTGGTTCGCACTTTCAAGGGTTTGCCCGCTCCCTCTGACTTCCGGGGGGGGTCCACCCATTCATCGGCCACACGGGGGCGGGGGGGGGGCGTGGGGCCCCGGGAAGCAGCGGCCCAGAAGCCAACGCTGCCCCGCCTGGCCACACCCCTTGACTCGCGTCACGGCCGCAGCTAGGCCCGCCCGCCGGCTTCCAGTCCGGCCTCGGGGATTAGGGCTTGCTACCCACGCGGCCAGCTCAGGGTTGGCGAAGCTCCACCGCGGAAGCAGAAGTGGTTTCAGACCAGCCGGGGCTCCTCCTCCCGCACTGTCCTGGGAGGTGGGCTGCGCTCTATTTTAAGCCCCGGCGGCCCACCCGTCGCGGCCCTGCCAACCCACCCCTTCATCCCGAGGGAGACCCTTGCGAGATTCCTCCGGCTTACTCTTCTGGAGGCGGCCATGCCTGAAGGTGCGGGCCGGCTCTGGCCTCAGCTCGTTCCCGCCGAGCCGTAAGTCGCAGGTGCGCATGCTCTGTGGACACCCGCACCAGCCGGGGTAAACCCTGATAGAGTCATCGCAAGGCCGACTCAGCGGAGCTCCAGTGGCGCAATCGGTTAGCGCGCGGTACTTATACAGCAGTACATGCAGAGCAATGCCGAGGTTGTGAGTTCGAGCCTCACCTGGAGCATGTCCCTTTTGAATACCGAACTCCCCCTTTTATCCCCCTTCCAGGGGAACGAGGTAGTCTCTCTTTAGCCTTCTTTCGGTTCCTGTCGCTTGACTGCTCAGAGAGCATATACCCCTCCCCGTAGGCAAGACACGGATCGCAATTCTTACTTGCTTTCTAAGTTACTTGTTACCCCCGTGCACCATCAAGCTGCTCGAACTCCGTTTACCTACTGCTAACTCCTAGTTTAACCCCCTCGGCATTTCCATTAATGGCACCCAGTCCCGGGCTACAGTACCGGGGATGCGGCTCGGAGGTCCTGGGGCGCTGCACCGGTGATGGGGATCGAGTTAGAAAATCCTGGGCGCCCCACTCCACAGGGCGTGCCTGAACTCTCAGCGACGGGACGAGCCCCGGGTTCCCGGCTGCTGCTCCTCGTCTAGGGCCAGGCGTGGCGCGGTGCGCGCTGGGTGGCGGGGCGGGAGCCGGACGACCACTCCCGGGAGTTGGGGCCAGAGGCCCCGCGCGGGGGCGCAAGTGGAACAGCCCGTCCCATCCCTGCTAAATAGTAATAACCAATCATTACCCCTCCCCCTGATCTGCGGAGACCCCTAGACCGCGCGGGCCTTTCCTTACTACACGACTCTGGGCGGATTTACAGACTTTGGAAAGTGTGCCCGGGGCGCCTTTCTCTCTGCGTTCTGTGTTCCTTGTCCCTGGTGTCATTCTGGAGTGGTGGAATTCTTTGGTAAACCAGAGAGCAGATCTTTTTCAGTGCTATCCGAGTGGCGGATGCCCTTTCATACAGGCCACTAATCCCAGGTTCAGAATCTTGGAGGTGGGGGCTGGGGCAGGAAATCTGTTCCCCATCTTTACCCCCCACTAGTGGCGAGCTGGTTTGTTTGCTTGTTTGTTTATTTATTTATTTTAACCCAGCACGGAACACTCCTCTGAGGCTTGGGGGCTGCTTTACCGAGGCAGGTGGGTGCCCCGGGGCGGGGGGATGCCCCACATCCCCAGGAGATGTGAGTGAGTCAGGGAACGCGTTTAGTTAGAGTGAGAGGCCTCCTGGATGCGTTCTCCCCAGAATGGTTTCAGCTGTTTTTATGGACGTGATGGAAGTTAAATCCTGGGATGGAAATATTACTTGGAGTAGTGAGAAGCTATACCTAGACAGCTCAGAGAAAATGTCGTTGGTGGGTGGAGCTCTTGTTTGTCCCCTCGGCTATACCCTAGTCCAGATTTAGAATGGTGAGGCTCAGGGCAGTGTGAGAAGGCCGGCCCACCTCACCCAACCTGGCTTCCTGTTCCTCACCCAACCTGGGCCTTCCACTCAGCAGGTGGTGAGAACGCCCCTTTAAAAATCCAGGTCAGGCCTGGAAACAAATATCTCCATAAAATTTTTTAAAAAGTTTTGTTGATATGTAATTCTCATACCATACAGTTCACCCATTTAAAGTGTACAATTCAATGGATTTTAGTATTGTATATTCATAGATAGGTGTAACCACCACCATAATTTTAGGACATTTTCATCATCAGTCAATTTTTAGAACATTCTCATCACCTCATTAAGAAATCGTGTAACCCTTAGTGTCCCTGTAGCCTCCCATCCCATCCCCAAGTAATCACTAATCTACTTTCTGTCTCTGTAAATTTCCCTGTTGTGGACTTTCTCATAAATGGAATCATATAGTATGTGGTCCTTTGCGACTGACTTCTTTTAGTTAGTCTATTTTTTAAAGATTCATCCATATCCTACTCTATATCAGTTCTTTTTATGGCTGAATATATTCCATGATATGGAATGGTCAGCATTTTAAAGAGAAAAATTTGGTGAAAACTGGTTTTAACAGGGGAATTAATTTTTAAAATGTACAAAGCATAAAAATGATCAGACTTGTTTAGAATACGTCCCCGTTATTTATTGCAAGAAATAATCAGGTACTTTCGAAAGCTGAGGCCACAGTAGTTCCCCATCTGGGCAGAAATGAATGAATAGAAGATCGCTGTGCCCTACTTCCATCCACGTTGGAATCCAGTCTAGAAAACCCCAGCTCCTGTTTGAAAACTTCTGGCATCAACATGTAATTTCTTCACAAGACAACACACTCTATTTTTGTCAACTCTTCATGGTTAGAACATTCTTCCTCTTAAACATTGTTTCTGTCCCCACTGGTTATTACTGGAAAGGTGGTGGTTTGGGGACCTCTTTTTCTGGTGAGGTGAGAAGGCAGGAAGCCAAATTAGTTGCTCTTTCTCTATTTACTCTAGAAATCCCCAGCTAGGAAATTATCAGCGGGTGACAAACAAACAGTCCATTGGTAGGTTTGTAATCCAACATCTTAATGTTCTAGTGATAGGATATTTTAAACTTGTGATGGGTGACAAAGATCAAGTCAAAATTATGGGAAAATGCTTTAAAAACTGTAAAATACTGTACAGATGTAAGGAGGTGGCATTATTATTACCACAAGACTGATGTATGTATAATGTATGGTAGCTTTAAGGGGGAAGATGAGTAGATGAACTTTGAATGTAGGTGGAACTTAAAGCCGATCTCTAGCGGGAGAGAAGCCTGACATACTCCGAGGCTGACATTAACTTTGTAGATGGCTTGGATGAAGACAGGCTTATTAAAACTGTGTGTGATATGAAGCCAGAGGGAGAGCAAATTCAGTAGAATCTGGAGGAACAGTAGAGCCAATCCAGAGACAAATGTGTCTGACAAATGACAAGATGCAATTCGATAGAGACAATTGTAAGCCTGTGTTCAGTTCAGAGTTCAGTGTGGGGGATGCCTGGCTTGACACCTGTTTGCATGTAAAGGATCTGGGGATTTCAGGTGCGTGCAATCTCAGTTGTCCCAGCCGTGTGACCCAACGGCTAAGAATGTCAACCAGTTATTGATGCATTACTGTATAATGCATGACATGGCCTGGTGTCAGAGATCACAAAACAGCAGTCTGTGGAACAAATCTAGCCTCCAGACAGGTTTTGTTTGGCTTTGTAGCACTGACTTGCAAAGCGTTTAGATTTTTTTTTTTTTAATCATTTGTCTACAACCTGGGAGATTTTAATGAAATGCCCGAATTTGAACTTTGTAATGAAAAATCAGACTTGGCTATCTGGGGCCCTTATTCCCACATGGCAACATTGGCTGCCTCCTTTGGATGGGCATGTGATCCTCCGTTTACCCTCCACCCCTGTCTCCCTGCTCTCCATCAATCCCCAGTTCAGGGGTGGGTGCCAGCCACCCCTGCTTCCCTCCCCTCTCCCCTCATGGCTTGCTTTTCTGTTTTCTTAACCCCTGACTAATTTCTCTCATTTTTGCCCTACAGACGTTGGGCAATGGCCTCAGTGTGGATAAAAGGAGGGAATACCGTTGAACTCGAAGCAGGTCAGAACACAGCCTCAGGGCTGTGATCTGTAGGAACACAGTCCATTTAAAATTCGACAAAATAAAACCCCGGTTCTTTGTTGTGGAAAATTTCAAACATATCCAACAGTAGAGAAAATAATGTCTTTAACCCCCACGTAACCATCCATCATCAGGACTTTCAAGGATTGTAAACCTTGTTTCATCTATCTGCTTCCCTATGCCTGCAGGCATTGGAATATTTTAAAGGAAATCCCAGGTATGGTTTAATTTAACTTGTAAATACTTCAGTGTGTGGACACACCAGGTAATCACGTTTAAAAACAGCAGAACCACAGTATCATTATTACACCCAGCAAGATCAACAATGCCTCTTCCTCATCCAATCCCTAGGCTGTGTACAAGTTCCCATGCTTGTCTTTGACAGGTATTTTTACAGTTGGTTTGCTTGACTCATAATCCAAATAAAATCCACCCACTGCATTTGATCAATCTATCTTTTAAGTCTCTTTTTTTATCAGTTCCCTCTCTTCCTACTCCCTTTTATGGTATTTATTTGTTGACCTATAGAATTTTCCACAGAATTTGGCTAATTGCATCCTCAAGTCATTCTTTAATGAGCTCTTCAGCGCCCCCCATTAGATCTAGAAGCTCGATAATGTTCAGATCCTGGTTATTTATTTAGCAAAAATATGTTCTAGTTGTTCCATGTCTAGTGATGTTAATTTTATTGGTGATTTCAGATGTGGTCAGCCAAATCCACTCTTACAAAATTCCATGTCAGCCTCTAATGGAACAGTTTTAGCAGCCACCAGTGCTCTTTGTCCAGATTTATTATTTAATTCAGGATTATGCAATAGTGGTTTTCTAATTCTGTTATTCCTTCTGTAATTATGACTGATTCCTAAAAACAAAAAACAAAAACACCCACCCTTCCTTCCGTTGACTATTTGGTTCTCCTAAAGCATAATTCATGCAGAAAGGCTGGATAATACTGCTCCACGCTTTTCCTTTTTCTCCTGTCCTCTAGGATAATGAGTTAATGCCCTAATAAATCCCAAAGGTGGCCAATTAGTGTTCTTTTTAATCTTACAGCTTCTCTTTAGTTACATTTGACATACAATGAACTGCATTAATAATGTGAGTAGCTTTTTGAGGCTTATTAGAGATCCACATGTTTTCTCTTCCACACTCCGGATCACAACGGCATAGTGCTCTGTTCTCCTGGACATACCCCTGTGTAGTCGGTCTTCTCCTGGTCGTTTCGGTCTTCCGGTCTCGTAGGTGGTGCGGCAATGAAGAGATGTGTTCATGTAGTTTCGTATATCTTTGAGATAGGTTGTCGATGTGGGATTTTTGATCCAGGGAATGGCTATCTATAATATATATAATATGTATAAAATTATATATGTAACTATGTATATAATAATTTATATTATTCAAACTATGATGCTATATAACATAATGTAATATATAATATATGAGAAACTATATAATAAGTAGAAACTTCATACCAGAGGTGTGAAGTCATCTTTAAAGAGGGTTTCCAACGTGTTAATCCAGGAGAGTGAGACCTCCAGAATCCACACCATAAGCGCGATGGTCGAAGGCCCAGGGCTGACGGCTGCAGATGGGGCGCATGCGTGTCACCAGGTCCAGGAGTGGCACCACTGAGGGATGAGAAAGGGGCGCTGACTGGAACCTCTGACATAGGGACTAGCTGGCCAAGGATCTCAGCTTGTCGGGGTGTCCGGAAGGGAGCCCCAGATTTAGAAAAAGCCCATGAGACCCCCTCAGTGGGTCCTTCTGGCCCTATGACACCATCCTGCTGCCCTTTGCTTAAACTGTTTCTGTTTTAGCTGCTAGTCTTATCATGTTTAAAGTCTTTTAAAAAATCTTTTTATATTGTTTAACTGATTATTATTTTATTAATTGAATATTTCCTAATTATTTTTATCTTTAAAAAATTTTGTTCTATCTTAACCATTTCATTCCTTTAAACCCTCTTGTTAATGAATATATTCTTTCTTTTTAAACATTCCCTATGTTCTTAGTCTTTTCATTTATTTCCTCACAGTCTTCTTTTTAACGTTTTCTTCTAAATTTATTTTTATCTCATCTATTTTCTTCTTCCTTTTAATGTAAATTGTAAAACTGGACTCTCTTTAAGAGTTTTAGGCTTCTGCTGGCTGGCCGTGCCCCTGGGCGCCTGGGCTGGCAGCTCCGGTGGAGCCCCTGCTCTGGGAAACTCAGGTAGGGGGAGGGGCTTTCCCCCCTTCCTTTCCCCATACAGTCCGTGATGTTACAACCCCTGAATGATCTAGGTGATCAGAGGGCCCTCCCATTTCCCATAACAGTAAGCCTTCTGTGGGGTCCACAGTTGAAACTCTAAAGCATGTGGATCTTGGAGATGAGTAGACTGAAGAGGGATATATCAGCTGCTTTCAAACATTTGTGAAAGGAGTATATGTATTTAGTGTTGACCAAGAGGAAAAAACATGAATCTAGGGCTCATGGGCAATGATGACAAAGAAGCAAATTTATCTTTTAAGTGAGTAGCGGTGTTGAGAAATGGGAGGGGTTGACTGGAAGAGGAGTGTGTTTCCCAGCTTTAATCGTGGTGGAGCAGAAGCCGGAATGTTGTAGAAGAGAACCTTGCGTCGGTCGCAAAGTTGGTGAGGCTTCTAAGTTTTTTTAGTTGTAAGATTCTATTTTTAGAAAAGTGACCTTGTGCCATAGATTTTGTTATTACCTTCCCAGTGTTACAGAGCAAACAGAAGGTCCATTATTGTCCACCACCTTATAGAAAGATGCCTCTCAAAGCCAGAGATTTGTGAAAAGGAAAGGAAATGTTTATTTAATGCTATACAGAGTTAAAGTAGTGACTTAACTTCATTAAAATATCAAAGTCCTTTAGGATACCCACAGATGCCCACAGTGCTTCCTATCTCCCTCTGCCCTAAGTCAGGGTACCGTACTTGCAAGGAAGAGAAGCACTCGTCCAGGATCCAGGCTCTTGACACTGTCAGCTGTGTCGTCGTCCAGGCAGGATCTCTAATTAATCCAAAGCCATGTGGCACCTTCTCATGGCCTACTGGCAAGAGTTCTTTCACCCTTCTTTCAGGCAGTCTCTCTTGCTCCCAGGCCACACAGACAAAAGGGAGCACCCCAAAGCCGCGTGTTCCTTCTTCTACCAAAGCTGTGGGGAAGGGGTCCCCACTCTGGAAAAGCCACGTCAAATTCTCTGCTAAAGCCACATGGTGATTTTCCCTCACAGGGTTGTGAGGGTCCTAACTCTTGGGAAAGCACGTGGATTCTCTTCTAATGGCTGCCACGTCCCTGTTTAAATCCTGGCGCCAAATCTCTTCTGTACCCCCATTTCCGACTCCTCCTACAATCAGTTACACCTGCCAGCATTCCCGTATATTCCAAGTATTTTGGGGATGCCGTCATGAGTCTGGGCAGGTGCGTCCCCATTTTCTGGAGCCAATCTTCTCCAAGCTCCCACGCAGGTGCTGTGACTTGAGGTTCCTCCCCCAGTCATGTCTTGGGGGGAGTCCTTTCCATCCCTCTGGCTCAGAGCATGGTCACAGCTATTTAACACATCTAAGCTACCAGCCAAAGGCTATAGATATGTTAAATGACCATGCCATGGATTAGCAGCTCTTCATGTCCCTGCTCCATGTGTCCCTTCCCCCAATTCATACCTGTGGGGGAAGGGATGAGGACATCTTATATTTAAGATTCTAATCTAAGATTCTAATCTAATCTAAGATTCCCTGGACACCCTGAGTTCTGGGCCCACTCCAAATCCCTATGTTGGGGGCCCCCCTCCTGGCTGCACCCTGCATCACCAGCATCTATTTCCCCTTTCTTAGGGTAACATCCGGTGCCCTTCTGAACACAGTGAGGCCATGACCAGCCTGGGTCACACATGCTACATCACTGATGCCCTGGTTGCGCTGCACACTGGTTGGTTTGAGGATGGGCATGTAACTCAAAATGAACCCATCGGAGTCCTTTCCACGGGATTTTTTTCTATCTTGAGCTATCTGGGAAGAGTTCTTTTCTCTTTCTGTTTCGAACATAAAGAATACAAATCCAGAGCTTCCTGCAGCTCCCATCAGATACCTTTCTAGCACGTATCTTTCTAGTTGAGCTATTTGGCCCGGGAGAGTGAAGGCTGCATTGAACAAGAAGCAGGGACGAGCGATTGGAGGTCTGAAAGCATCTGAGTCTCTTGATTCTGAAGACCAGCCTCACCAATTCTCTTCCTGTGGTTTGACTGTGGGAACCAAAAACGTGCCCTTCTGCACCAGCCAGTTAGGCTTGGCTTTCTGTCACTTGTGACCAAAAGGAGTCTCGACCAATGCAGATGTTTTTGTGCAAAACATCCATTTTACACTGATGACGAATTTTTCAAATTCCTCGCTAAGAATTCTTTTCAGAAGGAAAAGGTAGTATCCATGTCTGGCTAAACTAAGCATCACTCTAATCTTTGAAAGTATTAAACTGTCCTGGGGACAGAGGTAATTGATACTTCCCTGTACCTTTGTACAAAGTCCAGCCTCCTCTGTGAGCACGCTCCCCATCTCCACCTGGATGACTCATTCAAAGCCTAACACTTGATTTTTTTTCCCCCTTCCTAAACTTGTTCCTCCCCTAGTCTTTCCCATCCCACACAGCGGTCCTTTCATCCATCCACCTGGGTTCTAGTGACCAGCTTAGGAGGCAGCCTTCACCGTGCCCTTTTGCTCCCAATATGTCTCAGCCATCAGCAAGTCCTGTGTCTCCCTCCAGTATGTGTCCTAAATCCTTGTACTTCCCTCCATCTGCAGTTTCTGTCATCTCCTGCTTGGACTATTGCAGTAGCTTCTTAACTGATTCTCCACTTCTACTTCTTGTCTTTTTCTCCAGACAGAATCCCAAATGAGCTTCTCCACACAGAATCCCAAATGAGCTTTTAATAACACAAAGCAGATCATGTCATTTCCTTGCTTAAAACCATCGATGGCTTTCCGTTGCCTGCAGAATAAATTGCAGAGGCCCACAGTGGTCCAGAAGGCCCCACAAGTCCGAACTAGCCCTTACCCACCTCTCCAACCTCAGCTCCTGTCACTCTGACCTGGCTTACTATGCTCCAGCCACCCTGGTCTTTCTATTCCTTGTTTCTGCCTCAGGGTCCTTGCGATGGCCATTCCTTCTCCTGGAACACCTTCACCCAAATCTTAGGGTAGCTGGCTCTTCAACTTTCAGAGTTCAAATATACCTCCTCAGAGATGCTTTTGAATGTACTATAGTAGTTTTCAGTACTATCTAAAATTATGGTGCTTATATAAGTGGTAATTGTTTGTGTCTCATAGGATATGAACTCCAACTGTGGCAAGCCAATATGTGTTCAACAAATAATGAATGAATGAATGGAAGAATAATGAGGAGCAACACATGGGCACCAACTGTAATGCTGAGTAGAGAACATGGGCCCTGTTGCTGCTGGTTTACTTTGCAGATTGACGTCTGGAGCCTGGTGTTTAAAAAGTTCTTCAGAGTTGTCCCCTGGTCGTGTCACTGAGCGCATGCTTCGCCTCAGATGGCTTCCTGCCTAGTAGAAAAGTAGTGCCCCCACCAGAAGCCAGTGAAAAAACAGAGGGTGCTAGGCAATGACTTGGTGTTTGTAAGAATCACCTGGGGACTGTCGCTTCCGGCGTCATGGCCCGACGATCAGGAAGTTCCAGAACTGGGCTGTGAGGAAAGGACTGGGGGGCCGCCTGGGGCATCCCCAGTTTTAGGGCTGAAGGTCCCTCACTCCCTGAAACTCCCTCAGTCCCTGGCAAACCAGGTGAGTTGGTCTCCCTAACCAAAGGGGCAAATGGAATGAGGGAGCTTGGAATGGTTTCTTGGGGGAGCTGAGGCAGTGATGCTTCTCACCCTAGGCCTTGGGTTTTGGCTGCCCCCTCCGCCCTGCCTTTGAGTGAATCTGAGACACCTAGACACCTAGTCCAGACAAAAGGGAAAGGAAAGCACCGTTTCTTGAAGACTTGCAATGAGCCAGTTGCTGCTCGAGGGCTTTATTACCTAATCACTTCCTCAGCAGCCTTTTTATAGCAGCTCCCATGGTAGAGGCAGGGCACAGGGGCTCAAGAGGTTGTGTGATTGTCCCAGCTCAGATGTTTGCCACATGGAGACGGGAGTGACAAAGTTGGCCTAATACAGAAGGCCTGGACTTTTCTAGGTGTTTTGCTAAGTCAGAGATGTGGGAGGAAGGTCAGGGACATGGTTTGGACCTCAGGCTGACAGTTATCCTTCAGCCCAGGGAGGGGGCTTTCCTGGGATCCAGGGAAGAACCCAGCGACCAGACAATGAGATAGTTAAGAGGCACCCAGGGAGTTTCTTGGGTTGGTTCTGGCCTGACTGCATAGATGGCACTGTACCACGAGGTGGCGCTGTGGCTCTGTCTTAGGAGGCTCCTCTTTGCACTGGGGCTGGTTCAGGGTCAGCCTCAAGAGCAAGCACTAGATCAGCCACTTAGCCTTATTATACCCACAGCCTGCAGGGCAACCTAGGCCTGTCCGTAGCTTTCTGCCTTTCCTTTCAGATAGCACTGTGTTGTCTTCCAGGCCAAGAAGAGAGGGAGAGATGGGCAGGGGGTCTGGAGTGGAGGAGGCTTAAGCCCATGCAGAATCCTAGCAGTGAGGCTGACTGCTGAGCACAGCTGTCAGGAGGAAGTGCAGGGACTGCTGTTCTGGGACTAATGGGCTTGTAACGCGGGCACAAGTCATCTCCCAGTATGTGCAGAACGCATCAGGGTAACTGGACTTGCCCCTGTGTGGTGGGTGTGGGTGGAGAGGGGCTTCGGCTGTGAAGAGGCTACGGACTTTGCTGACCAAGTGAAGGTTTGGGCTGGAAGAAGCCGGGGTCAAAGAGGAGTCAGGAGTCCCAGGTGTCCCAAGTGGAGGAAGAGTGAGGGAAAGGGCAGCCTTTGGAAAGGGGTCTGTTTGGATGTGGGACAGGGAAGCAGAAAGCAAAGGATCAGGGCTGCTGGAGACAAATTTAGTCAACTCTACAATTCCGTGTTTCCCTGGTCTCTGGGCTGGGAGGGCTGTAGCAAAAATTCCCCTTGGGAATTCTTTTTATGTTCAATTTTCACTCATCAACTGTTTATATAGAATCAATGAAAATATTTTGACTTATATTTAAAAAGTCATTTTTAGTTCAATAGGTTATACACTCACAGGTTCAAAATTCAAAGGGTTCAAAAAAAGTAACTTTTCGTATTTAACATATAAACAAACGAACAAACAACCTAATGCTCCCAACAGAAAAGCAGCAAGGACATTAAAAGACAATTTGTGGGAAAAAATGTGTCAAGGACATCACCCTTAGAGTTGTAAAAACCCTTCTCCTGAGTTTGGCTTGTCTTTGATTTTGAGATATTTTTCAGGTGAAGAAGTTCCAGCTTTTATTAAATTACATCTTTCCCTGTGTGGCCTGATGTCTTCTTTGCCTGGAAGGTCATTGTCCATCCTGAGAGCAGTTAAACAGTCTTTTTCATGGCTTCACAGTTTGCTCAGAGATGTTGCTGTAAGTGATGTGCTTATGAGAGGAGCCCAGGGAGGGTGTGGCTCCCTGAGGCTCATGCCTTTGGGGGCCTGTTGGCCTCAGTCCTTGGCCCCAGATCTGACCGTCTCCCCATATGGCAGTTTTTCAAGGCAGGATAAGCAGGCTGAGGGGGCCAGCCTCTGGAATGGGACCTTTCCATCTGGAGAAGAGGGCTGGGCAAACTGAGCCTACGGTGGGTACCTGGGTTGGAGTGGGGCAGACTCTGGTCACAATCTCAGGGTTCTTGTCAGCTGGTCCGAGGTGTCGGTGTCCCCGCCTGGGCAATTCTGGAGAACAGCTTGCCCACCAGGTGGCAGGGCAGAGTGGGCACCCAGACCCTGGGAAGCCAGAAGACAGAACTCTTGACCAGGGATGGAGGTGGGGTGGGCCCTCTGGGATATGGAGGAGCCTGGTGAATCAGGACAGGCATTCACCAGGTCTCCCTGGCAGCCAGCCTGCCTTTGTGGCATTTTAGAAAATGGTACCCAAGGGGCTGAAATGGCCTGTATGTGAATTCTTAGAAAATAGTCACTGGGCACATATATCAGGCCCTGAGTCAACTGCTGCACCATTATTACTGCCTGGTGCCTCAGTCCCCTCCATCCCAGCAGGAGGATGTGGATGCCCCCCTCCCCTCACACTGCCTCCCTAGATGTTGGGGGTAGCCCTGTCAACCTTGTTCATAAAGGGGCCTCCTCGTTTCCCAGGACACCCTAGTCTGAACACTGAGGGGAGGACTGAATGTTGCCTTCAAGCCATTCCCAGTCATGCAACTTCAGATAGCACTGTATTCTGTCTTGGGTATCAGTTTTCTCATCCGTAAAATGGGATGGTGATCTTGCTCTAGCCAGCAAACCAGAAGATGAGCAAATGAAGGGATAGGTAAGACGCTGTTATAGAGAAAAGAAAATGAATCATCTGAGTGCAAGATTCTGAAGTGGGTTCCCCCAAGGCCTGTGGAGCATGGTTCCCCAGCTGGGCTGTTTCTTGCCCTGCACCCCACCCTAAAAATAGTGTGTAAGACGTTGGACCGCACTCATTTCATATCCCACATGTCCATCTCCCTGGGGAAGGAGGGATCTCAGTGGCCTCTGAGACAGCAGCCGGGACTGGGAACCTTGATGTCCTAGATGGAAAGGGCCCAGAAAGAGAATTCAAACCTTGTTTTTTCTCTCAGAAAAGCACAGATAAGCTGGGGGAGGGTCTTCAGTGTGCATGAGCCCCAGAAGACTGGTGTGAGCACTTGGCTGGAAAGAAACCTTCTCCTGATCTGCCACAGCCTGCCCTGCAGCACCTGGAGGAGGAAACTTGGAATCCAGAGGCTGGGACTTGACCTCTGCCAGGGTCATCATCTTTAGTTGGGAAGATGTTTCAGTGGGGACAGGGTGGGTCCTCTACTTTCGTGTATGCAACAAGGATGACAGTTTAACTCACACTTTGAGTCCTCTGTGCAGGGGAAAAAAACCCAGTAATTTCTTGTTTATTAGTCTAAAAGTAGTCTGGCGTTTCTCCCACCCCCACTGGATGATTAGTGAGAAAAACAGTAAAACTTGATTTGAACATTGTGAGACCTGAAAGTTCATTCTGTCTTGCTAAGTGATGTTTTGTTTCTCTTGGATAAAAGTACTCGTTCTCGGACGGCCTTCCTCAGCTTCTCCCACCAAGATGGCGTTGGGGTATGTGGACAGGCAGGGCAGTTTCTGTGACATTTGGCAGGAGCAAGGAGTTGGGACCCTGGGGTGTGGCATCCTCATGATTCCAGGCAAAGTCCCCCAGCCCTGATGGCCACGAACTGTCCCTGAAGCTGAGGTGTGATTCATGGTATGGTCCCCCCTGGTCTGGCCAGAGCTCCTGAGATGCCCCTGTTGACCAGCTCATGGCACCTGGGGTCCTCCTGGCTGCTTCCCCCGGGTGTCTCATGAACCCCGTAGCACCCCCTCCTCTCCTGTGCCTGTGGTCTCCTGGCTGAGCCTGTGGGCCTGGCCAGCCTGCTGGTGCACCACTGGGCAGCCAGGCCTGAGGGAACTGAAGTTGGCTTGTACAGCTGCATTTCTCAGACTCTGCTGCCTATCTGGGAGCCCTGGTGTTAGGGGCAGAGGCTGGGTGAGTTCCGCTGGGTCCGAACAGCCTGAGGTGCTGTTTCCTCCCAGGGTGGGACTGAGGCCTCTCTCCTGGACTCCCTCCCTAGAGCAAAGTCCAATCTGACTGCTTGGTTCCCCTCCTTGTTGCCCTCCTTCTGGTCCCTTCCTGCCATCCTCTGGGTGGGAAGGAGCGAATTGAAGCATGTCCTCTTCTTGCCTGGGCATCCATTGCAGGAAACTCCATGGTCATGCCCAAGGAGAGGGGCGAGGGCATCCAGAAAACATGCTCTCAAGAGAACAGCCTGGTTCAGAAGACCCTGACCTGCCGCAGGACCCTCTTCTGCACCTTAGAGGCTGAGCGTGGCCGCATTTTTTCTCCTGCACACTCTGCCCAGGTCAAACTGCATCCTAGTCTCTCCTCAGGCAGACGTGGGTGTCTGGGGCCTAGGGGGATGAAGTTCGTGTCCTCAAAAAGGCAAGAAAGAAAAGCACATTCATATATTTTCAAATATTCTTTTTGCTTGAAATGTTACCAACATTGGAAAATGGAGACAACAGACACATGACAGGTAAAATGTGAAGGCTTTATCCACAGGGGGATTCACTGTCCTGCTTGCGTCAGACTCTGTCCTTCCAGGGATGACACACGATGAGTCAGAAATAGATGGCACTCAGCAAAAACTGGCACATGGTGTGAAAAGATGGCCCAGCCGGGGAATCCCTGCCTGCAGCTCCCTGGGGCCAAGGCAAGACCAAGGCTGTCACAGGATGAAAGGAAGGCTGTGATTGGTGGGCTCCCCTTTAGGCTCCTCTTTTGCCCTCTCCTATTGGAAGAAAGAGACCCAAGCAATTGGAGCTGGCTAGGAGGGCAAGAAAGGGGGTGGGTGGTATGTACTACTCGCTGCCCCATTAAATGCTGTGGCCAGGCAGGCCCTGGTGCGGGTCTTCATCCCTCCCTCAGCTCACTGAGAAACGGGGTCCCACCAGGCGGGGCTGACAGGCCACACTTACAGGTGCTCACTGGAACATGTCTGGACATGTGCTCCACTGTTTCCATTCACGTGTGTTTCCACGTGAATACCTGTAGAACTCTTAGAGCAGCACCTGACACAGTAAACACATTGCGAATGCCAGCTGTTGTTACCGCTGCGTGCACAGAAAGGCCTCCTACAGCCGAACGCACGCAGAGACTCGGATACTTGGGTGTGTGTGTTCTACTCAGGGACAGACACCAGGCAACCTGCGCATAGAAGCCCTGAATCTCCACTTGTAGATGTGGCCATGCAGTCACACACAGCAATCGTCACTAACGCCTATTGGGAACTTACCACACAGTACGCATTGTTCTAACACCACATGAGAGGATTAAGCAACTGAGTCCTTACGACACCTTTATGAAGGACATATTGTAATTTAGCCCAATTAACAGATGGGCGAATTGAGTCACACAGACTCATGGTCACAATGCTGGTAATTGGTGAACTTGGGATTCAAGCCCAGGCAGTCTGGCCGCAGAGCCTGCACACGTGACCACTCTGCCATCTTCTTCACAGACGCCCATGGTCTTTCCAGTACAATGTTGTCTCAGTTAAAGATAAAGTCAAGGATGTGGCTGTAAGACCCTTTGTTAAGACCTCTGAAAAATTTGAGGGCATGTCTCCAAATTCTTTGGATAGACAACAGGACGCCTAAGGCTGTTAAGGATGTACTTAGATCCTCTCTGCCGGACAGCGGGACTAAGAATCCCACGGCACCCTCACAGGTGGCCTTTCTGGAAGAAACGGAGGTGTGGCTTTTGTCTGTGGAGTAGGTTATCATTTGATACATTGGAAACCCACAAATTTTTAAAAGAATTGTATCAGCTTGGATCGAAGGAAACAGAGACAGTTCAAAATGAAAAAAAAAAAAAAAGGACTCCTTTTTTAACGGTCAAGAAGGAGGCTAATTCTGTTTGGCTGTTAACCCTGACCACTCCTTCTGGAAAAGGAAGGGTGAGTCAGAGTGTGAAGCCAAGAGCCATGGACAACCACCGCCAGAGAGCAGGGCCAGGACCTAAGGCAGGAACTGGTGGGATTTTAGAATTGCTTCACACACTTTTCTCCTCCTTTTGGGATGGGAGGATCTATTGCGGTCATCCTGTGCCCACCTCCTTGTTGTGGGCTGGGTTTGGGGGGAAGATAACTTGTCTCTGCAGTTCCTGGATCTTTAGATGAAGAGGAACCATTCTCCGAGGAATCACACCTGAAGGGCCTCCTCTGCACCAGACCCGATTTAGAGGTTGAGGTCCTAGATTTGGAGGCTAAGCCTGATGACTTTACCAGGGTCTTTTGGGATCTCAGAGGGTAAGTGTATTTTCAGTGTGTAAGGGACATGATTCATTGGGGCCCAGCAGGCTGGCACCCAGGGAACCACATCTCCTGGTATTCGTGACCTTGTATGGTCCTCTCTCTTGAATCTTGCTGTCCTGGTGACTCACTTTTGGCCAATAGAAAGCAGTGACAGTGATGCTTCATGATTTCTGAGGACAAGTCCTAGGGAGATTTTGGCCTCTATCAGAGTCTCTTAGAAAGCTCACTCTGGGATAAGCCAGTTAGCATGCAAGAGGTCTGATTTCTTTGAGACTGCCATGCTAACCAAGCTAAGCTAACCATGTGGAAGCCAAGCTAACCATGTGGAAAGGTCACCTGGAAATATGTATCGTCAGCTAGATTGTACCTGCATTGGTAGTCCCAGCTGCAGGGTAGGGGAGTGGAGGTGCTGCCATCTGGGATGTACAGGCCAGCTGAACCTGCATTAGATTCTCAGCCTCACCACTGTTCATTGCACCCATGCAAAAGACCCCGCCCACCCCACTTGAGCACCACGCCAGTCAATCTGCAGAACTGTGAAAACTAAAAATAATCTATTTTAAGCCACTAAGTTTTAAAATTTGTTAGCTGCAACAGATAATTAAAACAGTACAAAAACTATGTTTTATTTTAATAAAAATGCAAATTAAGTTGTAAAAGAGCCAACCTTCAAACTATTTTTTCTATGTTTTTAACAAGTTACTTTTCTTTAAAGTATTAAAAATTATCTATTAAAATTAAAAGGCAACTATAATGAAGGTATAACAAAATTTTATCTAATACATTCAAAATTTTAAATAAGATAATTAGACTTCCGGCCAAGATGGAGGTGTAGGTGAACATACAGTGCTTCCTCTCACAGCCAAAATTAAGGACAACAAAGATTTAGAAACAAGAAAACAACCAGAACTGATAGAAAATTGAACTGTACGGAAGTCCAACAACCATTCATCTGGACTGGTAAGAGGGACGGAGTCCTGGCAGGAAAAAGGGGAGGTTGACAGACGTGGGCATGCAGGCAGCAGTGGCTAGCAGACCCCAGGTGCACAGGTGGCAGCTAGTGGACCCCAGGCATGGGGTGGCAACTGTGCAGACCCAGTGAGGCCGGCAAGGTAGCTGGCTGACCAGGTGGTCCCACATTCATGCACAGATAATCTAGGTGAAGGGGAAGTGGCAGAAGGGACTGGAATTTGAGAGAGAGCAGAGCAAGCGCCATTGTTCCCTCTCAGGCCCGCCCCTACATACAGCATCACTGCCCAGTGACTGGGCTGCCCCACCCTAGGGAACACCTAAGTCTCCATCCCTCACTATGTAACAGCTGCGACCAGACCAAAAACAAAACAAAACAAAAATGGCTCAAACAGGAGAACAAATCAAAGCCCCAGAGCCAATTCATCTAAGTAACCAAGAGATAGCCAGCTCATCAGATGCACAGTTCAAAGCCCTGGTGATCAGGATGCTCACAGAATTGGTTGATTTTGCTCACAAATTAGATGAAGAAATGAAGGCTACAATAGTGAAATGAAGAAAAACGCACAGGGAACCAATAGAGATGGGAGGAAAACTGGGACTCAAATCAATGGAGTGGACCAGAAGGAAGAAACAAACAACCAAACAGAAAACAAGGAAGAAACAAGAATTCAAAAAAATGAGGAGAGGCTTAGGAACCTCCAGGACATCTTTAAATGTCCCAACATCTGAACTATAGGTATACCAGAGGGGGAAGAAAAAGAGCAACAAGTGGAAAACTTATTTGAACAAATAATAAAGGAGAACTTCCCCAATATGGCAAAGGAAATAGACTTCCAGGAAGTCCAGGAAGCTCAGAGAGTCCCAAAAAAGGTGGACCCAAGGAGGAACACACCAAGGCACATCATAATTACATTAGCCAAGAATCAAATGAAGGAGAGAATTCTAGAAGCAGCAAGGGATAAGGGGACAGTCACCTACAAAGGAGTTCCCATCAGACTATCAGCTGATTTCTCAAAAGAGACCTTACAGGCAAGAAGGGGCTGGAAAGAAGTATTCCAAGTTATGAAAGGCAAGGACCTACATCCAAGATTGCTCTATCCAGCGAAGCTGTCATTTAGAATGGAAGGGAAAATAAAGTGCTTCTTAGATAAGGTCAAGTTAAAGGAGTTCATCATCACCAAACCCTTATTATATGAAATGTTAAAGGGACTTACCTAAGAAAAAGAAGATAAAAAATATGACAGTACAAAGACAGCAAACTCACAGATATTAACAACCACACCTAAAATAAAAGTCAACTAAGCAAACCACTACAACAGGAGGAGAAACACAGAAATGGAGATCACATGGAGGGTTAGCAATAGGGGAGTAAAAGGAGGAGAGAGGGGAAAAAGGTACAGAGAATAAGTAGCATCGATGGTGGGTAGAAAATAGACAGGGGGAGGGAAAGAATAGTGTGGGAAAAGTAGAAGCTAAACTTATGACACATGGACATGAACTAAAGGGGGGGAATGTGGGTGGGAGGGAGTGTGCAGGGTGGAGGGGAATGATGGGGGAGAAATGGGACAACTGTAATAGCATAATTAATAAAATATATTAAAAATTTTTAAATAAGATAATTAAATACAGCTGAATTTTTAGGTTTTGAAAATTTAATGATATCTCAGTAAACATCTTTCTGAAAATAAGGGCATTCGCAGTTCCAGCATTGTTCCATGTCTAATCTCCAGTGTAAACAATCAGTGTCATACTTCATGCATGTTCCATCTTGACCTACATTGGTGCAAATGCAGGAAAATTATGAATTATTTATATTGGAAAATGTTCCTTAGCTACCACATGCAACTGTAGCAAATACTGTGCTAATCTGTGGGTACCTCTGGAACTACAGAAAGAAGCAAGAAAATTCATGCTTACCACTGTTGGGATATGCTGCTTCCGTTTCATTCTTGCTGTCTGTGAGGATTTGATAAACTGTATTTTCTTTTCTTAAAGATTTTACTTATTTATTTTTAGAGGGAGGGGAAGGGAGAGAGAAAGAGAGGTAGAGAAACATTAATGTGGGGTTTTCTCTTGTGCGTCCCCCTACTGGGGACCTGGCCTGCAACCCAGGCCTGTAACCTGCCTGGGAATTGAACCGGCAACCCTTTGGTTCACAGACTGGCGTTCAATCCACTGAGCCACATCAGCTAGGGCAATCTGTCTTTTCTCTTACCCAGTGCTTCCCCATTCAGTCCTCCCCACACTCCAGAGCAAGGCCCATCTCAGATGTCAGTAGCAGCACAACCCATGAGTTTTGATAGCGTTTAGACTCAGTCTCCTTTTGATTCAAGGACCTAACACCAAGGATGCGGAGCAGTATTTCCCCAGGGCCCGAGTGGTGTTACCCATGAGGTGGGTGTTTAGAGTCAGAGATACTGTGCTAATGCTGAGTGCTGGGTGCCCACGGACGGAGGTGCCCATGTGTTCTTTGTTGTGCAGGTGCAAGTGTGTACCGTGTGGTGTGTCATGTGTGTAAAGTGCAGGTCCTCCACAGTGTGGGCCTCAGAGCCGGGCTCCTCTTGCCCACCTTGGAGGGCCTGACTGCTTCTGGGCACCCTGGGCTGGGCTGGGAGAGGCCTCTCGTGCCTCTCTCCTGAAGGTCAATGGGACTCTGACCCTTCGAAGACTCATTCTCACTGTGACTCAGTTCTTCGGCTTGAAGTGCATTTCACAGTTGGTTATCAGCCTGGAGTATCAGTTGGGACGTTGTCGGCTGCAGGTGACAGGGGGCCAGTTCAAACAGGTTTAAGCAAAAAGCCTATATACGTATTCTCCAGTTTTTGGGAGTTTGCATTATGTACTTTGCTTTCACAAAAGACTCGTGTAGTTCCTATTTTCTTTTTTTAAATTAAATTATTTAAACATTTTTTCAATTTATTTGATGTGCAATATTACATTATTTTCAAGTGCAAAACCCAGTGGCTAGACATTTATATAACTTACAGGCGATCACCTCGATAAATCTGGTACCCATCTGACACTGTGTGTAGTTATTACTCATTACTACCCGTTTTTGATAACCAAAAGAAATTCGAAGAGGATATTTGCCTTTACGAAAAATGGCAAAAAGCATTCAGCTTCTGTTCGGTGGCAGCCATTGCAGGGCAGCACACACCCGGAAGGTGGCCCCGGCCAGGTCCTTTCCCGGGGACTGTGCTGGGCAAACGCCGCAGCTTTGAACTGTGTGAGCATCTGCGCTTTATCTCGATTTCCTTTGTGCATCTGCTAGCAAGATGTGTCCTAAGGTGTCAGAAAAGCCTGAGAGCTCATCAGGGTGTAATGTCCAGAGTAAAACTGGACATAATTAAGTGTTTTGATGGTGGGGAGTGACAGAAAGGTGTATAAATTAACGGTAATTGCTTCTTTGTATTCTGCCAGTTCAGCCTCTGAAAGGCTTCCTAGGGACGCTGTACTTTCAGATAGCGGAGGATTGTGTTGGGCCCCACAACTGGGAAGTCCAAGGGCAGAGGTATAGAGCTCAAACTTTGTTTTTAGGGGTGAGGGCTGAGGAGTCCTGCAATGGACAGATAGCCCACCAGGGCTTCTAGAGTCGGGGGTGGGGGGAGGCGCCCAGAAGGCAGCATGCCCTCCACGCCTGGTTATGACCTTTTGCGAAAGTTAGTTTCTTAGCCTGTTGTGCTGGGCACCAGGGCCAGATTTCTCAAGCAGCCCAGGTGGTAGGCATTGTCTTCCTGAACCTGTTGCTGCCTGAGCAGATTTTGCACCCACTCCTGTTTCAAAGCTTCCAACCCCTCACCAAGCCCCTGGCACTATCACCTGCAGAGCAGAGATGATTGGTATGCCCTGAGTCAGTCCCGTGGAGGTGGGAGGCTTTGCAGGTGCAGATCACCGTTTCCTCGGGTCCCTTTGAAGACTCCAGGTCTCCAAGGACATCTCCCGTAGAATCGTTCCACTGCAACTGTGCAAAATAGAAGTCTGTGTGGGGAACCCCAAAGACGCCATTTCTGCCAGAGAGGGTCATTTCACCTATCCCCGACTCCCAGCCCTACTGACAGGCTCTCTCCATGGATGGAGACCCCTGAGGGTGGCCTCTTGCAACATTTCGATTCACACAGCTGCTCCGTCACATGAAATCCCCCAGAAGCCTGGCAAGTAGGACAGATTATCCTCCCAGAGACTCCCCCGCAGGGGCCCTCCCTCCATTCACGTTCCACTGACCCTCCCAGCTGAATGTAGCTGCTGCCCCTTCCTCCCTGCTCCCCCGCCAGCCCCCAGCCCCCAGTCCCCAGTGTTTCCTGACATGCACTCCCAGGGCTTTCTAGAGTTGGCTGAAAACTAACCCTATGAGTAAAGAAAGGAGGGGCTGGACGGTATGTCTTCATGGCTGCTTGCCCAAGCTCTGTGCAGCCTACTCCCCACCAGCAGCGAGCCTGTGGATGTGTGGGGGCCACCCATTGCACCAACACATACTTGGTGGGCTGGGACTCCTCTCGGGGGCTGGGTGGTGCTTCCTCGAACCCGTCTTCTCTGTCTCTCCCTCTCCCTTTCTCCCTTTTCTCCCTTTTCTCCCTCAGCTCTCTCCATTTCTCTCCCCTCCTGTGCTCTCCCTCCCCAAGCAAAATGCAGTGGATTAAACAAACCTTGGTGCATGCACACTATGAACATCGGAAGCCAGGCCCTGTTTTTGAGAATGTCCCTTCACACGAAGCAACCTGCGGTACACTGTGGAGGGAGGGGAGCTCCTAAGGCATGATGGGCAGCATGGGTCGGCTTCCTAACCAAATGCCCCCCCGAAAACGAAGACAACACACATCACACAGCACAGAGTCATGTCTATAACACCACAGTGTCCGCTTCCTTTCAACTCTGTTCTTTGGGGTCTAGGCTTGCGTCCCTGGGTCAAGGCCCTTTGAAGACCCAAGGAATGGCTGACCCAGCCAGAGCCAGGAATGCATTTCAAAGGCTGCCCATCCCTCCTCCCCCTGGCCCCACCATGGTGCTTGTCACTTCCTTTCCCTGGGAGCATCCGGAGGGCCTGGCCAAGGGGAAAGATGAAGGCAGAGTTGTTGGATCAAAGTCCAAACACATACCACAGGCACCTCCGGGTCCCACCTAAGGACACGATAATGTGCGCTTATTCGCACACGGACAGAGAGCAGGGGCTGGTTGGCCATAAACCGTCTCTTATTACAAAGCCACAATCTTTCCCATCTGTGTTTAAGCTTCAGCCTATGAAATAATGTCTATAAAAATAACATTGGAAACAAAAATATTGAATGCAATAAATTATGGCTACATTGTGTTCCCTCCTGAGGGATATCCTGGCCAAAGAGCCTTCGATATTTTTATCTAGGGCTGTGCTTTGTAGTATTTCCTCATAAAGCATTCCATTTGTGGACGGGGAGAAAGGGCCTAGTCGGCTGAGATTTATTCAATAGAGCGATGGTACTGGGCTGTCTGTACCTGCCCGGCATCTTAATTTTTCTTCCAAAGCAACAACAGCTCTGCTGGTGTGGGACTGCACGATGGAGACCAAGAGCTGGGTTCCCGGGGGAAGGCTGGTCGGCCCGTTTCCATCACTGCCGCCATTTCCCTCCTCACCGCCCCGCCCCACCACCGCGTCCCCACCACTACCCCCAAATCCCTTCTTGAATTCAATACCCCATGTTCCGGGCCTCGGCTAGGGGTTGGGAGGGAGGGAAACCTGAAAGATCAGTAGGGCACGGGCCTGGGAGTTGAAGTCTGGAGGGGGTGAGAGGCCAGACAGACAAATAACTTAGAGCAAGAAGGAACATCAGCAGCGATGGATGGAAAAGTTCACCCAGAGTTCAGAGGAGAGAAAGACGAGATGGCTTTTGAATTGAGTCTAAAAGGGTGGGTTGGATCTGGACCTGTGGAACTGGAAGGAAGTGGCCTTCTTGGAGGAGGAGTGATGGTGGGAGAAAGCACAAAATTGTAACACGTGGAGTGAGTTTGCTTTGGCTGGATCCCTGGGTTCAGGAGGGGCAGAGAAGGAAATCAGGTTAAAGGGTGGGTGGGGCTAGGTCAAGAAATATGACGGATGAAGGAAAACGCCTCTCAGTTCTAAGGACTTTCGCCTTTTATATGGTGGCAGGTGGAAGACCAATGGTTACTTAGTGAGCTGCAGGAGGATGGAGCTGGTTTTGAAGCTAATCGTTAGAATGCGATCTTGAGGCCAGTGAACATTTTCTTTCCATGTTCTCTTCCCTGAAAAGATCTCAACTCTTCCCTTCTCGTGGTTGGTTAAAAAAAATTAACAAAATTTTTCAGTGTTAGCCATTTGCTTGAAATCCTCACTACTTTATACTTTGTCCCTTTGCTTTAAACATCTGTGACAGGGAGGAGGGAGAGGGGTAAGAATGAAACACACACAGCCATTAACGCTTCCTCATCCCTCCGGGCACAGAAGCACATCGCATCCTTTCCAGAGAGTGGGGGAGCTACGGAGTATGAGGGTACCAGGTGCTTGCTGGGTTGGCAGGCACCACCGAGGGAGAGAGGACAGACTTCTGTCTGTTCACATGGCCTGTTTGCCCTTCTTTCTGGCATCATCTAGATGTGGCTCAGGAGTGTTCAACCCAGAGGAGAGAACTGCAGGGCCCAAGGCGAGGGCATCTCCAAGAGTCAGTGGGAGGAAGCCCAGGCTCCTCCTGCTCTGGATGAATGAGCAGGGCTGGTACCACCTTCTGTAGCCTTTGTCCTCGCAGCGAGGGTGGCACTGCCCTCATCGTACATTCCCACTGGAGTTGTATCCAAGGAGGCATTTCTAAGCTTTAAAAAAAAAATTCCTCACTTGGCTTTATCTAATAACCCATCCCCAGTGCAATGACATACCTTATTCTCGCCTATTCTTCTATTCTGTGTAGAGAGGAAAGTGGACCAGTTGTCCCACTGGGGCTGGGCCTCGACCCCACCGCCCCCCTTTCTTGGCAAGCACTCAGGATGGAATTTGGATCTCTCCCTCCATCCTGCAGCTCTCAGAGCATGAGTCCAAGGACTTGAGACTATGGGAGAAAAGGGGCCTGTGACCCTCCCCCCTCCTCGGTATTCTCTGAGGATGGGGGAGAAGGGACTCCCAGGCTTCGCTGGCAGCCGGGCCAGCATTTGTGGTAGGCGGTGTTTATGTGAACGCACAAATGTTTATGCAAGATTGCCAACCAGTTATTTATGAGTCTCCCAGCCCTTCCCCAATAAAAGCTGTTCCCTCAATGTTCTGACAGGCCCCGCATCTGTAACTAATGTGTCACCCGCTCGGCTAATGCAGTTCACTTGTGTTTATTTTTGCACAAAAGCAATTTATGCAGCCGCTCTGAAAAAAACAGCCCTGTCAGGAGCCTTCTTGGGAGCGGAGTGTTTTTCCTCAAAAGAAACTCCACATGGTTTGCATATGCAGCTCAGGCCTGTGGTGTGTGTGCCCGTCCGTGGGTCTGTCCTGAATGCAAGAGAGTGTGAGGGTGTCTGGCATGGGCCCTTGCTTTGTTTCTGAATATTTGGATGTGTCTATTTGAGACTCTCTGGGACTGAGTGGGTTTGAGTGCCTCTGAATCTAAGAGTTCTGCCTGGGTGTGTTTAGGTTATTTTTTCAAAAGGTAGGGGGTGGGGGGTGGGGTTGGATCTAACTTTGCATTCCTTTTGGTGGAGATAAATCAAAGTTGGGAAAGTGGGTTGTTGGCAGTTAAAGGGCCCTGGAGGGGGAGGTTTGAGGGAGGAGGGGAGGAGGGCAAAGGTTAAAAGAGAGGATGATTGGCTTTGGGGAGAAAGGAGCATTAGCACTGGCGGCAAGGCTGTGACTGTAAGACTGGGGAGGAAGGCCACCCAGCACATCGGTCTCCCTTTCCCGGCATGTTCGTTCCATCCTTCCCACTCTGTTTTGTTTCAGAATCAGCAGTAAACATTTGGAGTGAAAAGGATGCTCTGTCGGCTTGTTTTGCGATGCTGTAAGAAAGGAGGGAGACTGAGAAGTTATTTCCTGCTGCCCAACCAGATTTCTGGGAAAAGGAACCAAGAAGTGGGGATGGGGGGGGTCTGTCAGTGACCCCCCAGGGTCAGGAGTCAGGCAGAGTGCTTGTGGTCTGCCAAAAGGAAAAAGAGGCACGCACTCGGCAGGGGAAGGGCCTGGTGGTCTCTGTGGTCCTCAGTCTCATCCCGTAGATGGTCACTTTGACCCTGGCCAGTTGATGAAGCAATTTGGGCTGGGTAGGATAGTCCAGAAGGCTCCATGCAGACCCCTTCCCCTGCTCCTGGGTGCCCTGTGGCCAACTGGCAGGGAGGGAGTGGCCTTGATGGCAGATGTCTTTTTTGGTCATACCTAAAGGGCCCAGCAGTGGTAACAGTGTGTCAGGACAGTGGTCCCTAAGCTGCGTGTCAGAGGGAACTTGACTCTCCTTGGCTAAAACAAGATGTCTTCTCACAGCTTGGAACACATCTTGGCTGCCTTATCCCAATTTGCAGAAAATTAAGTTAACAGTTTGAAGTTGTTCCATCTTGTGATTTCCTCCAATAACATTTTATTAAACTTTTGGTATCTGCCGAATGATAAGCCAGTCAGTATTTTTGTAAACTTGGAGAAATAGGGAATTGGGCTTTGCCTGAACACTTGTTTTTTATGGACCTGGGCTGCTCCGATGGGGATTCTGTTTGGCATCCGCAGCCTGGCCATGCGGTGGGAGGTCAGGAGAATCTGTCTGTCCGGCTCGTGGTTTCTCAGGCCAGGTAACATTTATGGGCGCTCCTTTGTCTCCCTGTGACCTGAGTGAATTTGATTTGGGGTATGCTATTCTTTTTGGCTGGGGGGTGGGCATACAGGAGGAAGGTGAGGAGACAGAAGAATGTCAGTCAATTCTGTACTCTGGTTTCCAGGGAGGGAATTCAAACTGGGCAGAGTTGAGGGTGGGAAGGGGAGGTGTTTGAAAAGTCGGATTTTGCTCCTTTGATCTAACACCCATTTTGAGGGCTCTGTCTATAGAGCAGCCCCTGCCCCTCCCTCCGTGTCCTTGGCCCCCACCCTCAGAACCCCTCCCTTCCTTCTGCTTCTGCTTTCCTCTCTCTCTCCCGTCACCCTGGGATTTTAAGCTTCTTGCACTTGAAGTTGTTCCTAGGCTGGTGGCCTTCCCTCCGTGTTGAGTGAGCCTCCCAGCCACTTGGAGCTCTTTGGGAAGGCTCTGGTCTCTGGTGCTGGGGGAGGGCAAGTCCCAGCCGTTCCTCCCCTCTCCTGTAGCACTGTGAATGGGCAGAAAGGGGGGAGTTTTGGGCCTGGGGGTGGGGGCAGAAGGCTCAAGGAGATGATCTTGGACTACAGAAAGAGGATTAGTTTAGAACCTAAAAAGAAAACCGCCTGCCCACAGACCTCATCAGGTTCAACAATCAGTCACTTCCCCACTCTAACCAGCACAGCTGCTGTGCGGCTTGCAGGGCCTCTCCTCCCGCTTGACTGCAGGTGGCAGGACGAAGCTGTGTGGCCTTGGGGTTGTCGCCACACCCCAGCTCTTTTCTGTTTCAGGCTCTCATCTCCCACCTTGCCTGCGGCAGGCCAGGGGATGGGCTGTTCCCCTGAACATGTGTCCTGGAGCCCTATTTCCCGCTATCACAATTGTTCTCAGGTCCTAAAATGAGGGTCTGGCGAGTTGATCTCCAGCCCCCAAACATCCCCCATGTCCTCTGACAATGACTCTGCTGCTGGCTGCTGCTCGTTTGATCTGAAGTCATCTTTCAGAGCAAGGATCAGACTGTTGCTTCATCACTGACTCCTTAGTGTCCAGCAAAACACAAGGCACGTGGTAGGTGCTTACTGTGTGTTTGTGGAACGAATCTGTAAGACCAAATCCCTGGCAGCAGGGAGCTAGGCATGTGCACAGAGAATAAGTAGTCAGGAGAGCCCTGGGACACTCGCTGTTTCTTCATCCAGGCTCCTGGTCACAGGTGGGCAGAAGGTACTGCAGGCTAAGGGCCACTGAGGCCCTGAGGCTGAAGCCTGTCTCCCTGGTCAGCATCTTCTATAGCCTGGCCTTTGGCAATGTCATGGGGAGCATGGTCTCTGGGCCAGGCCAGACCAGGCTGGCATGTTGGAGGGTGAGACTTCAGCTAGGTCATGCCAACTCACCTGATCTGCTGCAGAAGCCAGAAAAGGAGCTGTACCCAGGCCCTGATTCCTAGTTCTTGGAGGATTTGGAGTGGAAGCAGGAGATGGTCATATCTGGGCCACTCTATGTAGCTTTGGGGTTTGCAGCCGTAGCTGTGGGCCAGACCTGGGTGTTGGGCCAGTACAGCTATGCAGGGCCCCCGGTGTATCCATGAGGATTGTGTGGCAGGAGGAGGATCTAGGGTGAGTGAGAATCAGTTTATAGGATGACAGGGGAGCTCTGGGACCTCAGGCAGGAGTCCTGGGTACATTTTCTCACCCCAGTCCTGAGCACAGTGGGGGATTCCTAGGCACTTCTCTCACCCCCACTGAATTAGTGAGCCCCTTCTGGGTGCTTCATGGGCAAATCCTGCCCTCGTCCCTGTGAGATGTGAGAGTGGAGTGGGGGGCTCAGCTTGGCTGCCTGTGTGTTTACTCTCCCCATGGGTGTTGCTCCAAGAGTCACTGAGTCATCTGGAAAGCACCTTGGGGACTTTGGGGCTGGGGGATACTGGATGTGAAGCTTCAGCGTGTTCTTTCATCCTCCGCCCACTTCAGGTTTCATTTTCCTGAAAGTACTGTTATTATAAAGTAACTCAGATACACCAAAACAAATAATGATATAATGAACACTCATGGAGCCGCAGACCAGTTTCAGCAATAAAATTACACGTTTGGTTGAAGCCCTCCGTGAGCACCTCCCAAATGTACCTTCCTCCCACTACACCCCTCCTCTGCCCCAAACCTCACATTTGATTTTTCAATCTCACAAATTTATTTAACTTTTTAAAAAAATGACACATGCAACTTCTCTTGAAGTATTTACAGAGTTTTTCATGCTTTGTATAAAGTGTCATTTTAATATATATTCTTGTGCAATTCGTTTTTTTCCTATCAATCCATTGATGGAATTCTAGCATGTGTAAATCCAGCTCATTATTTTCAATGCTTCATAGACTTCCACTGCATGACTGTATCATTTCTCCAAGGAGGGCTCCTGGCAGCCCCCTGAGGGGTAGCTGTGCTCACTGCAGGTGGTACTCCCTTGTGCAGAGAGCTCTAGTTCTGTGGATGCTCCCCACCCCCATCTCCCCCACCCGTCTTTAGGGTACCAGGGCCCTTCCCTCCCTCCCAGAACCATTGCTTCATGAAGAAGGAATTTGAGTGGACTTCAGGCAACCTTGTGTTTCTCATAAATCAACATGGAAAATGAAACTCCAGCCCAAGGGGCTGCAATTGCAACCAGCTGAGTGCAGACGGGCAGGCTGATTTGAACCTGGCTTGGATGGAAGGAGTCATGTGCTCCACATGGACGCGGGCCTTTGTCTGACAAGGATGTGCTGACCAGGCCTTCTCCAGCACAAGGGAGACACTTGGCACCGCCATGGCCCCTGGCTGAGCCCCTGCATCTGCCCAGGCTCGAGGCCCACTCTCCTCTCTGTCCTGACCACTCTTGTTTGGCCCAGCGGCCTCCAGGGTGGACTTTGCCACATGGATGTATGATGGCTGTTGTGCCTGCTCTGGCGATGAGGAGAGGTTCTGGGACCTGCCGGGGGCAGCCTGTTCTGAGGGGCTTACATTCTAGACCCTTGAGACAGAGAGAGGCAGCTCCAGTTTGGACTCCAGCACTCGACACCCACAGCATCCAGAGCTCCCAGAGCTCCATTATGACTTCCATGGGCCTAGGCACTTCTGCTTTTGTGGACCCTCCTCCATGAAAATATAAAAAATTACATTTATGAGTGGCTTTCGGTAGGCAGAATAATGGCCCCCGAAGAGGTCTATGTCTTGCTCCCTGGAACCTGTGAATATGTCACCTTACATCGCTCATGTGATGAAGTTATAGATCTTGAGATGGGGGATTATTCTGGATTATCTGGGTGGACCCAGTATAATCACTAGGTGTTCACAATGAAGGAGGGGCAGACTCAGGGTCAGAGTGATCCCCGTGAGGACTCAACCTCCCGTGGCTGGCTTTGCAGGTGGAGAAAGGGGCGGAGGAGTGAAGGAAGCTGCAGCCTCCAGAAGCTGGAAGAGGCTATGGAGCAGGCTCTTTTGCCAAGGGCCTCCTGAAGGAGCGCATTCCTGCTGATACCTTGATTTCAGCCAAGTGAGACGCATTTTGGACTTCAGACCTCAGACCTCCGACCTCCAGACCTGTAAAATGATAAATGTGTTGTTTTAAGTCACTGTAATTGTGGTAATTTGTTACAGGAGCAACAGGAAACAAAGAGGAGAGAGCCAGCAAGCCCTTGTGCTTGCTAGTCCAGACACCAGCACTCAACACCCGCAGCACCCAGAGGTCCCAGGGCCCATGCATTGTTGCTTTTGTGGGACTCCTCCTCCATAAAAACATATTAAAAATTGGACTTTATGAATGTGCTGGTGTAAAGATGAATATTATCCAGGCTAGATTCACTGCACAGTTGTTATTATTATATTTGTAGTTTTTCCTGATTTTACATGAAATGAAAATATTTTCGAGGACTTCTAAAAGAATTGTGGGCCCTGGCCCCTGTGTCTACTGGGGTTGACAGAGACAGCTGGCCCTGGTGGCTGCCAGGGAGCCTCCTACCCCCTCCCTTTATGAAGCCATTGACCTCTCGCTCCAGAGGAGCCCTCCCTACTTGATTGGCAGGGAGGTGGGCGTGGCTGCCCTCAGCCCCAGCCTCCCCAAGCTTCTCTAGTCTTGTGCTTGGGTGCTGCATGAACAGAGGGCTTTGTGTGTTTGGCCTGCCTTGTGGAGGCAAATGGAAGCCCGAGTCGATGTACAGATCTGAGTTGTCTACTTGTTAGTTGACTTGAGTTGTCCCAGCTCCAAGGCACAGGACAGATCCTTTGAGGGGGTGTCTGTCTGGTGTAGAATGGGTGGTGGAGAGCTGTCCACCATGTTTTCAGGGTTGTTAGAGGACTGTGGCCTGAGGTGGGAATGCACCCTGGTGCTTGGCCAAGGTGAAGGTGTAATACTTCTGTGCGCAGGGCAAGGGTTTGTTAGTGTGCATTTTCAGAACCATCTGTTGGTCCCCTGTCCCAAGGAATTGATGTTGAGGGAGGCCCTGGGTCTGTCTTGGGCATGGAGGAATGGTGCAACTACAGTGACTAAGGAAGGGGCCGTGTTAGTCAGCTCAGGCTGCCACCACAGAGTATCTGGTGGCTTAGACAACAGAAGTGAAATGTGTTTTCTCACGGCTGTAAGGCCAAGGTCAAGGTGCCAACAGAGCAGATTTCCTCTGAGGCTTCTCTCCTTGGCTTGCAGATGGCCACCTCTTGCGATGCCCTCATGTGGCCCTCCTTCTGTGCACGTGCCCTGTCGTCTGTCTCTGTGTGTCTTAATCCTCTGCTAGCAAGGACACGCGTCAGATAGATTTAGGGCTGACCCTGACAGCCTCATTTTACCTCAATCTCCTTTTGAAGACCCTGCCTTCAAACCCAGCCACATTCTGAGGTGCTGGGGGTTAGGACTCCAATGTACGAACTTTGGCAGGGATACAATTCAGCCCATAATGGGGTGATGGGGGCCACACGCAGGGCCGCCACAGGATTGTGCAAGGGCACCGCACCTACAGGGGCACTATTCACATCAAAGACTCTTTTATTCCTTGGAAATCTTTTTCATACTTTTGTAAAAAATTTTGTTCATTCCAAAGGTGAGAAATTTGTGGATTTCTTATGGGAGATTTCCTGCATTTGGCCATAAAGTGCTTAGGTATTGTAACACTATCAGGAAATGATACTTTCCTGAGCAGTGGGAATAAAGTATATTGAAAAAGGAGCATCTTTTTTACATAGGTACCATGTTTTCAAATGGGCAGTGGCTGGGCCACCCAACTGTCCAGGGCTCTGGGCTGGCTTGGAGGAGGCCATGTGGCCTCAGCCATACTGCTCAGGTCGGAGCAGGGTCATATGACTGTCACAGTTTCATGGAACAAGTCCAAGGAGGGAGATCATGTGATTCCAACAGGCTTGTTGACTGGCCAGTCACACGACTATGGTGTCCCTTGATCTTGTAATGACCACGTTCCTTCAAACACTGATAGACTACTTTCAAAACCTGCCCAGTCTGTGGAGCGGTCTTAAACCATCTCCATCCTGAGCATCTGGAGACAGTCTGGGAGCCCTGCGGCCAAAGCCTGACTGCCCACTCCTCCTCACAGCCCCTAGGCTTCAGGAACCCTCCTTCCTCTGCTCCAGAGCTCTAGCTCATTGCCCCCGTGCCCTGCGCTCAGGGCCTGCTATCTCCAAACTCAGGGCTGGCTCGTGGGAGGGAGGTGGGAGCAGAGAGGAAGACTGTCTACCTCTGTGCGGGTGGAAGTGGCAGTGTGGGGTGTGTGCTGGTGCCTGTGCAGGTGTGCATTCACGTGTGTCTGTGTGCACATCTCTCTGTGTGCATGTGTGTACTTGGGTCTGTGCAGGTGTACACACATGCATGTTTATGCATGGGGTGTGTTTGTGGCTGGGACGCATGCATGTTTATTATGTCTGTACGTGGGTGTTTGCTTCCACATGTGTGTGCATGTCTGTCTGTGCCTGTACAGATGTGTGTACTCCAGATGTATGGCAGGATGTACTTTAGTCTGGCCTAAAGAGGAGGCTGGGGTGGAGTCTCAGGCTTTGTCTCAGGTTTCCTACTGGCCCCAAATGTGACCCTTCACCCTCCCCTGTGGCTGTTGAGGTCTTTGCCCCCAGAGATCAGAGAACTTTCCTTTGGAACCAAGTGGGCCTCACTGCCTAGGGAAGGTAGAAAGCTACTTCCAAAGGCAAACAGGATCGCCATCACATTGGGGGAGCCTGGTTACTTCAGAAGGGATGTGTGCGGGTCCCCGCCCAGCAGAGCAGGCCTCAGCCTGACTGGCGGCCAGGGAGCACCTGGGCAGCTGCGGTTGCCTTTGGAACAGGGAGCTCAGGTATGTGGGTACAAACCAACTCCAGGGACAGACAATCACACAAACTCGTGTGGCTAGAATAGGCTAGCAGTGAGAGAGGCCCACAGTGCCTTCCTTAGAGCCTCTGGCCAGTGTGTCCATCTCTGTGCCAGAGGAGGATGAGCTGGGGAGAGGGGGCCCAGTTCTGACCCTGCGGGAGCTGGGAATCTACCCAGGAGAGCAAATCCCCCAGAAGGGGCCAGGGCAAGATGGTGTATCATGGTATCATGGTGGAGGGGGTGCAGCCCATGATACAGAGTCAGGAGGAGTGACCCCTGGGGACTCTGGTCATCAAGGGAGGCTTCTTGGAGGTCGGGCTGGGCCCTGAATGGGTGGGTAGGACTTGGAGGGAAAAGGGACTTTGAGGAGGAGGGGAGGGCTTTGCACAAGGTTCAGAGATGGGAAGGGCTAGGCCTGTATGGAATGACAATGCTGACACTGGCCCAGAAGGAGTTTGGGAAGGGAGGAGGGGGTGATGAAGAAGGGACGTCTGCGCCTGTCCATCAGGAGAGCTTCGACTGCCACTCAGAGTTCATCCTTAGGCAATGGGGAGCTATTGAAGACTCTTGAGGGGGGAGGGACTGACCTGATGAAACTGGGGGTTTTAGGAAGAGACACTGGCCAGAGGTCCAAGTCATGTGGTGGATGGGGACGGGGCTCTGAGGGCAGAAGAGAGTGGCGGCGGGGGTGTTTGGAGGGGAGAAGATTAGGGCTATGCAGGGGGAAATGGTGGAGGCCTGGGGAGCCCAGAGGGCAGAACTGAATCCACTTCACATTTTCTGACACCTGGACACTCTTCGGGTCTTTTTTCTGTGCGTGTGTTCCCCTCACCTAAGAACATCGTGTTCATCTCAGACTAACACCCACAGGCGAATGGAACCAGGTAGGCCCAGGAGACAAAGGCTAGGCCCTAACCCAGCCCAGGACCTGGCCCCTCCTTTGCCACTCTGCCTAGAGCGGCCCTGGCTTCTGCAGCAGGCCTCTGGGTGTCTCCAGCATCCACCGCACCAAAACTTGGCATTTGTCACTGGGGGGATGGTGTCACCGCAAGAGGAGGAAGCAGGAGACCAAAGGTGCCTTTATGCGCCAACACAGCCAGCCTAGATGGGTGTGTGGGTGTCAGTGTGTCCCAGGCAGGCCATGAGCATGAGTGTGATCTCTGTCCCCTCCTTGTGAGGGAACTCGGGTTGTCGCCCTGCCCCGTGTGCGCACAGTGTGGTTTGGGTGTGTACAACCCAGCACAGGGTGGGGGTCGGGGGGACACACAGCCGGCCTGTCCTCAGTGTCTGTGTTTGATGAGTGAATGAGGGCTCAGCTCGGGCTCCTGGGCTCACTGGAGGCTGTGCCAGCCGCTGGGGCTGCCTCCGAGGATAGACCCTGGCTCGGCCTGTCCTCCTCCCACCCCCAGTGCAGGCTAGAAGGTGCCTGGTGAGGGCTGGCTGGGGCCACAGCTCCACCTTGTCCCTCTCCACTGTCGCCCTGGCCTCTGCAGCCCGGAACTGCGGCCTCCTGAACCCAGCCTGAACTCAATGCTTCCTGCAATTGTGAGGCAGGGCAGAGAGAGCATCCTGGGAAATGGCCCTGGCCTGGAGATAGGGCGGTCCCTGCCCTTGGGAAGGTGCTGGGGTGAGGGGGCAGGAGTCCAGCCTCTTCTCTGGTCTGGCTGAGCAGACACAGGCTTCCCTTCTGGAGAGGAAGGCGATTTCAATCTTTGAGAGGCAGAGTCATGAGCTGACTTGAATTTTTCCAACCTGGGAAAGGTGAACCTCTCTGGCAGGCAGGCATGATATGATGACAAGACCCCTGGGAGACTGCTGTGTGTGCTGCACCCTGAGGCCCAGAGGTGGGGCTCCTGCACTCCTGGGCCCTGGCCTGCCCCCTGGGCCAGGCTGCGGGGGCTCCTTGGCTAGGGTTCCCTGGACTGACGGCCCGCTCAGCCTCTGATACTCCTTCTGTAAAGCAGTCTCCAGAGCCAGCTGTCCTTCCCCCAAGGCATCCCGATGGCCCTGGGGGACATGGAGGTGGCACTGGCATTTGACAGGAGCACTTAGCAGCCTGTCAGGCCCAGCCAAGCTTGGGCTTTGCAGGCAGGCCTGCCTGAGCAGACTCCGGGTGCTGGGGGAGGAGAGACGGCTTCTGCCTGCCCTGCCTCCTAATTCTCCCCCTCCTGGGCCCCTTCCTCAGCCTCCGTGTCCAGTCCCCACCCCCTCCCTCCCAGGTTCCCATGGGAGCTGGAGCAGACAGCCCTCATCGGGCCACACGGCCCCTGTCTTTCCGGGTTCCTGCTGCTTCCTGGGCCTGGCAGGGGGT
Organism: Anoura caudifer; assembly: GCA_004027475.1. Classification (NCBI taxonomy): domain Eukaryota; kingdom Metazoa; phylum Chordata; class Mammalia; order Chiroptera; family Phyllostomidae; genus Anoura; species Anoura caudifer. Next base: position 39,733 of record PVKU01008275.1, read on the forward strand.
CTGAGCTCTTTTCTGTCCTGGGTGGGGAGTGGCCAGGCGCAGAGGCTTCTTAAATCCACCCTGAGCTGTTCACCCTCCTGCTTGCGATGGCTGCATCTAGAAGTGGAGTCAATGCCTCATGGTGCTCCACCACGTGGGAGCCTGAGCAAAGGAAGTATCGGTACTGCCGAGCCAGTCTTTATTTCAAAATTTAAGTCATCCATCCTGGATATTTTGCATTAGTTTTGATATTTTTAGATGTTGCATTAAAATATAATCTGCTTTGCCCACTGTGTATGTATGTGTCCTTTAAATGTTGCACCTGAGGCAGGTGTAGAGGGCCAGGAATCCCTGGTTTGCTAGGATTGGAGGTTGACTGGAACTCTCCCCTGCAGGAGTGGTTTTGGAGTCTGGGGGGTGTGGGTAGGTCTGAGGGGCAGGGATGGAGGGAGAGAAAGACTTAGGAGTCTCAGAGCTTCTGCTGATGTTTCCATGGAGCAGAGGGGCAGGGCCCAGAGGAGGGGGCTGAGCCCATGGTTTAGCGGAGTGGGAGAGTGAGTCTGGAAGGTGGAAAGACAAGCAGGGAACAGAGTAGGGACGGAGGAAAAAATAGTCTGTGAAACAAGGTACAAAGAATTCCTTCCTATGGAGCGGGGCTTTTGGGCAAATGGGCAAGCCTGGAGGGGCCTTTGAAGGGGGCAGATGACAGAGCCACAGGGAACTGGCAAGCCCTCTGCCAGCCTGACCTTCGCTGGGCCCACCCCCAACACACTTGCGGAGCAGGTGGTGTTTTGGTGGGACAGCGAGGGAGTCTGGGGTCTGAGCCTCTCCGCAGGGAAGTGGGGCTGTGCACGTGGGGCAGGGGTGCTGTCTGCCCTCTGCACTGCTCGGTGCGGGTGAAGGCGTGGAGGGAATGTGTAGGTGACAGAATCTGGGCTGGGTCTCCTCACCTCTCAGGGCGGGCACATCAATGTCTGCATCGACATCTTGTGAGTTTGAGAGTTCCCAGGACCCTGGCTGGCTGCCCGCTTTCTGAGGACTTTGAACATTTTCTTCCTCATTAGCTCCTTCTCCAGAAGGTCAACAGGCATGAGCGGGGGAGCCACAGGCTGTGGGGAGGAGAGGCAGCCGCTGGCCTGGGGCCTGGACGGACATGTGCTGCTGTGCTCCCTGCCGCGCCTGCGTCCCGGGCCCCTGATCCTGCAGGGGCTGCGCATACACACATTCCTGGGGCCAGGGTGGGTGCGGGGAGGACGCCTGACCTCCGCAGTCTACTTCCCTCTTCGTGGGCTGTCACTCCCCCTCCCTCTCTCCTTGTCCCTCTTGGAAGGGGTGGAGCCTCTCTTCGGAGAGGGCCAAGGGATAGGGAGCCGCATGGCTCCCAGCACACTGGCTACACAGAGGTTGCCGGTGCTCATCCTGTTACAGAGGCTGAAGGCCCTCGAATGGAGAGTCCTGGGGCCTGATTCCCAATCCCCCCCGGCTGGGGTCTCTGGTCACATTCATCCAAGTCACCAGCCCCGCCCCTCACCCTGAAGGCTCCACTCTCTCCCTTCCTGTGGGGAGCCTTCCTGGCTGTGCCAGAGGTGGAGGGAGGACCCTCTTTCTCCCTGCACTACGTAACCACCCTGCTTGTTGGGGTTCAGCCAAGGAGCTTGCCTCCCGCGGGATGCAAGTGTAGGCACGCGCTCCATCTCTGGTCCACAAACTTCCTGTCCTTTGTTTGTTCTAACGCTTCCCTGGTTATAAAGCGCATTTATGCTAATCGTAGGAAACACGGAAAATTCGGAAGCGTCAAGTAGAGGATCTAAGTGGCTGGAGCCGGGCACGTAGAGATCAATCCTGTTGCGCCGTTCCCAAGGTCCACAAGGCTTTGTGCTCCTGCCGGTTCTGGGGGCCCCTTCCCTGCAACTGCGCTCTCCTGCCCGCGTCACATTCCATCTCTCACACAGCCTCATGAAGGGAAGTCAGCGGTCACCTTTTGCACCTTTCACAGCTGGGGAGCCGAAGGACAAATGTCACCCTTTTCCCATGTGTGCCACCTCCCCGGAGGTGGCTGAGTCATCATCCTAGGCCTCCTGAGTGTGCTGTCCCACCAGCTTCTCCCACCCCTGTCTCCGGACCTGCCATATAAGCCGGGGAGGGGGTGGGGAGAGCCCCTCTGCAATAGCCCACTCCTCACTCAACTCTCTGCCTGCCCGCTGGCTGATCCACAGGGTGTGTGTGTGTGTGGGGGGCTGGCCCTGAGCGTGGTCCACGTCGCTCAGAGAGGGCTCTGCTGTGCACACGTGCATGTTCCCGCTGGGGGCAGAGGGAGGGGGCAGCTTTCCACGGCATGCCTCCTGGAAACCACATCAAATGGTGCAGCTAGGAATTAATAAATAAATTTAGCAGACAAGTCAATTACCCTCCCCCTGCGCCCCCATCCCTGGGGGCAAACAGTGGCCTGTGGTTCCCAGCCTGAGCACGCCTTCCCAGGGGCAGGCTCAGCCAGAGCTGCAGCTGGCTTTTGTCAGATTAGCTGGGCGAGACGTGACAGGCCCCTGTCCTCTGGGGAAATGGCTCCCTTCCTGGGAGGTGGTGAGGACATTCCCAGGTTGCTCTGTTCCTGCCCCCTCCCTGCACCTCCCTGCCTCACTCCCCTCATGGGCGTCCAGATCAGCCCCTCCCGAAATGCAGCCCCCGCTCAGCCAGCCCAGGGCCCCACGGCCACCCTTCCAGCTGTCAGGTGAAATAGCCGGGGCCAGGAAGGTGCCTGTGACATGCACATGCTGTGGGAGGGTGACCTTGCTCACCTCTTCCAGACACATTGGCACTATTAACGATCTTTTGAAAAATCAGGCTAACTACTTGTTGCCTTAGAAAACATTGATTTTACTCAGCAAATATTTTAAAATATTTTTAAATGCCCACTTTGTGGCAGAGTTTTTGCTAGGTCAGGGAGATATAGAGAAAAGAGACTTTTGAAAAGAGACACACCTTTGCCCTGTAGGAGCTTATAGTTGTGTCAGGAGGTCAGATCCACTAAGACATTTACTGTGAGGGGCTCTCTGAGAGGAAGAGGGAAGGGCGCCAGCCTGGAGGGCTCCCCAGGGATTCCTGAGTAGCTGAGGGCAGAGGAGGATGGGGCTCACTATTCCCGAGGGAGGGAACAGCATCATGGAGTCTCCGGGCAGTGTGGGGGTGGGGGCAGCTAAGAGCAGGATAACAGTGTGGAGGAGGCAGGGGTGAGAGAAGAGGCTGCTCATGTGTGGCCTTGAGGCAAAGCCATCTATAATACATCTATATTGCTGTTAACAGGTTTGCATGGGAGGGCCCATGGAGTTCTTTCTTTAAGTCTTTCTATGATGGACTTTTTTCAATTTTCTGTGTGCGTTGGGTGAATGGGTATGTGTGTGTTTTTAAATTTATTCCACAGAACCCACCAGGCTGAAAAGAAAAAGCAGTGTTCTTAGCAATATCAGAGCACCACGGAAAATGAGCCCGCGCTTGAACTTCGTGGCCACTGAGTTTCCCATGGTTGCATTATGTAGCCATGGAAGATTCCCAAGTTTTAGTCTGCGTGTAGATCACTCGGGAGATTTGTTTGAAATGTGGGTGTTTGGGATCTGTCCTGGAGATTCTGATTTAGTGGGGCTCAGTAGTGTGCACTTCAGAGAAGCTCCCTGGTAAATCAGACGTGATCATGCTTTGAAAAAAGCGCTGTTTCTTACTTAAGAATTAGCTTGCAATTTAAGAAGCTGCCTCCAGATGGCAGTGATGCTTTGTGATAGATCTAAGGGCAAAGAGCTACAGGGGACAGTTGCTGCAGAGTTCTTCATGAACCAGAGTGTGTAGAATATAAACAACGATTTTAGATAACTGCTAACTTACTGCCTATGCAATTTTAAATTCCAGAGCTTAATTTTAAAATGAAACTTACTTTTCAAACAGAGTTGAACTTGCCAATACTGTGGCCACTGGCCATGTGTGGCTTTTGAGCACTTGAAATGTGCTCCGTCTAAATTGAGACGTGCTGAGCATGTAATAAACACACCGAATTTTGAAGACAAAAGAGGGTAAAATATTTTATTCATAATTTTTATCATAATTACATGTTGAAATTAAAATACGTTGAGTTAAAATGACATTTTATTATTAAAATGAACCTCACCTACTTCTTTTTACGTTTTAGACGTGAACAACAGAAAATGGCCAAGTTGCATGTGTAGTGTGAGCTCCATTTCTACTGGGCAGCGCTGCACTAGAAATCACCTACATTACTTTTTTCATTTTGAGAGGCAGGGAGCTGAAGCCTGAAGTTTGATGGGAAGGGGCCAGACTTGCTGCCGAGGAAGACCTCCGTTGAAGTTCCAGGCCAAACACTCAGCATAGGCCTCTGGGCAAGCTGTGTACCTTCACTCAGCTCCGTTTCATCATCTGTAAAGAAAAAAGGCATAATTACAGCAGCACTACTTACTTAAAAGAGTTATTTAAGAGACCAAGTGAGATAACATGGCTCAAGGAGCTTGTGTAAACTCTGAAGCATCACCGAGAGATCACGTTACTGTTGTGGTTACTGATCACACTGGGACCCAGGTCAGATAGGCTCCCAGCTCATTAAAGCACCCGATGTGGGAAGGTCACTGGGATGGGCACTTCCAGACTCTCAGGAGGTTACAAACGAGTTCAGGAGTTACTACGATCACTAATGAAATGTAGACAGTACACGGTTAGAGTAGTGATGGGAAAACTCATCCCCAGGCATATATGGTTAACAGTGACACTCCTTTCTTTTTCTTTTAAAAATAGGCATTTATTGGGCTGGAACAGTAGGATTGGAAGGTTGGGGTGGGGGAAGAGAGAGTAACAGAAATGAATAACACGTTGTCTCAATTTGCAGAAGGGTTTATAACACCTGAGGGGTGGGCAGCAGACACAGATGCTACCTGAGAGTAAAGATTGAGTGTGGAAGCTGCCAGCCTCAGGACGACCGCTAGTGGGGGTGCTGGGGGTAGGAGCGCGTACAGGGGCTGCCGATTCCTGACCAACTCGTCCCTCTCCTCTTCTTCCTTACTGAATAGAATCTTGACTTTGTTGAAGGTTGACACTGGCCTAACTAAAAGGCTCCATTTCTCAGCCTCATTTGAAGCTCAAGGTAGCCACGTGAATGTAGTTCTGGATGATGAGCTATAAACAGAAGTTGCATTGGGCTTCCATGAAAGCGCTTTAAAAGCGAAGGTGAGGGAGGGAGTGTTCAGCCAGTGCACACACAAAGGCTCTCGGCTGTCCCTAGTGCTTGGACGGTGGGTGTGAGCTCAGCCTTCTCCAGCTGCCCTGCGCATGGGCTCTCAAGACGTCCTCATGAGCCGAGGGGGACTGGAAATGTGCTGGGAGTGTGGCCAGGAAATTTGCCAGAGGGCTGTGGCAAGAGGGTTAAAGTGTTCAATAGCCGAGGGTCACAGGGCAGACTGTGCTGGGCATCAGGTGAGAGTCACAGTCAGACCTCAGGGGCTCACAGGTGAGGTGCGGACTCTGCCCAAGACAAAGAAAGCAGAGCAGAACTCTCTGGCCCTGGACTTCAGGTGAGTGGCCAAGAGACATGGCTTTGGAGGATCTGGAGGGGGACAGGGCTTTTGCTAGGTGAGGCTGCAGTAACAAAAGGCCCCTGCATCTCTCCCAGTGAAAACATAGCAGTTATTTCCCATTCATGTCCCGTGTTGGTGGCCGTGGCACACAGGTCTTTTCATTCTGTACCCTGACCGAAGGTGTGGCCCCAGTGTGGTCATGCCCTTCCAAGGGCTGGGAGCCAGGGCTGGCTCTTAACACATCTGCTCTCACTCGCCACTGGCCAAGGCAAGCGCACAGGGGCCCTATCAGTGGGGTGGGGAAGGATACTCCTGCCACGGGACGTCACTGCCAGGTGCAGGCTACAGGCAGGGATGCCTTGTCCTTTTAGGAGAGAGGGGTTGAGAATAAGAACAGAATCTACCACATGCCTGTGCAGCTTCTTCTCCAGCATGAGCTCAGATCGGCGACTCCCTCCCCTGCCCTCAAGCCCCAAGACATGCTGGAGCAGAGTGGTGGGAGCTGAAAGGTGGAGGATTTTTTACCTGCAGAGGCTGAGTCCCTGAAAGGCCGGGTTGGGTCACTGACTCAGGCTCTGCTTGCAAAGCTGGACTCAGTGTGGAACGAAGTACTTGTGAAGACCAGCTCACCCAGGAGAACAGGAGAACAGCTGGTGTGAGCGACTTCGTGACTTGGGCTCCCTTCGACAGCCACGCGGGGGGGTGGGGCTGTGCAGGGTGGAGCACTGCCCTCAGGCCTCCCATTGCTCCGCCCTTGCCCAGGGGCTGCAGACTAGAAGCTCACAGACTTCTTTTGCTGCAGGAGGTGTTTTCCCCAAGTTAATAAGACCAACCTGTTCTTTACCTTGAACCAGTTTTAAAAGGACTTTCCTGGGTTTTTTTTCTTTCCTTAATTGAGGAATATTTTTATAACATACTTTGAACAGAATAAACAGAACCTAGCAAAAACAGTTATTAAAGAGCTATAAAATGGTTTCCTTGCATTTGCCCTCTTTTATTTCTTCCTCTTTCAGATGGGCTGGGCTTAGCTGGGGCAGGGGTGGGCGAACCTCAGTGAATGAGCATGAATTAGTGAGGGGACATCCTCTGAAGGGCTTTGGGACACCTCCTCACCCCAGGCCTTCAGGCAGAATCTTGCTCAACCACATTTTGTGAGTTTATAGGCTTCAGGGAAGAACTCAGACCTCAGGTCTGGGGCCATGGGCTGAGCTGAATTCACAAGAGGTGCGGTGGCCTCCTTTCCCATCGCTTCTGCCCCACCATGCCATCATCGGCCCCCCCGCAAGGTGCTAAGTATTCCACCGTTAGAACCCATGTCTCTGGACCTAGCGTGGGTGTTGGGAAGGTCCCTCATTACACCCTAAGGACCTTGATATAACAAGCCCCTTGTGACCAGAGCCAGGGCTGCAGGAAGGTGCTGGGGGCTTTGGAGAAGAGAGGTTCTTGGAGGTGCAACAAAGAGGGGTTGGGAGAGTGACCCAGTGGGAGACCAACTCTGACAGACAACTGCTGCTTTGGTCTCCCACTGACCTTGACCCCTTCCACAGCTTCTGGAGAAAAGGGTGCAGCCCAGAGGGGTACATGGATGAATCAGTCCACCTTGTGTCCCGGGTTGGTGGAGAACAGGAAGAGGAGCACCTGGGAGGCATGCGGGGGTCTCCTCACCCCCATCTGGGCCCCTGTGGAAGGCAGCGGTCTGAGTGGTCCCACCCTGCCCTGCCCCAGTAGGTATCCTTGTTGGGGGTTGGGTGGTCAGGGAGGAGGGCTCTGGGCATGTCTGTGGGGTATGTGAGGTAGGTGGGGGTGCTGAGAAGGAGCCCTTTCTGTTCTCGGTAGGCCCCACACCCAGACCCCCCAGGGTGCTGAGTGGAAAGGAAAGTGCCAGGGGCCTGGACATACCATGGGGGCCATCTCCTGTGTGATGCACCACGTGGCTTTTGTCCAGGTAAGCCCTGGGCACTGTCTGCTGTAACTCTCCCCTGAGCCCCGGGTGGCTGACAAACCCATTTACTCCGAGGAGCTCGGGCGTCTCCTTGCCCGGAAGGCTCTACCCTTGAATAAAAAGACCCTCTAGAGGCTGCATTGCTGGTGGAAGGGAGGAGAGACCGTGTGGGGTAGGGAGCCCTTCTGCTTACTCCCTTCAGGAAGGTAACACTAGCCAACCCCCATATTGGTAGAATATGCTAGAATTTGTAAAGCTATTTTCCAAGCGGTACCTCATTTGATCCTTCCATCGACTGACAGAGGTAGGCGAGGAAAGGACTATTGTCACCCCTGGCAAATGAAGAAACCAAGGCCCCCCAAGTCAAGGCCGTGTCCAAGGCCACACAGCCGGGTGGTGGCAGAGCCAGGACAGGGAATCGGTTCCTTCCACTCTAAGCCGGGTCTTTTCGGTGAGGCTGGACGCATAGACGCGGCCCGAGCACCAGTGTGAGGGCAAGGCAATGCCAAGGGAGGCACCGGAGGTGGTGGAGAAGGTGGGAGACTTGGAATCAGAGGACCTGCCTCGGGATCGGACTTCAACCCTTTCCCGGAAGTTAGTTGACACTTCAGAGCCTCAGTTTCCTCACCAGTAAAGTGGGAACAATACCCCTTTCCACTTCCTTAACAGGGTTATTGTGAGGCTCAAAACCAAGATAATGTGACCGAAGAATAGTTCGTTGCCAACTGCCAAAGGCTGCCCACACACTGGGTTCCAGGAAGTGAGGGCTGGACGCCCTTCCCACTGCTCACACCCTTCCTCTGGGGGAGGCAGTGGGCTCCGAAATAGCCTTCGCTTCTGTCCTCCCCGTTTCCCCCGGGATCGGGGCTGAGTGTTTTCTTCTAGAAAAACAAGAAATCAAAGCAGTTGCAGAAAAACCAAAAGCTCATTTGTTTCCCCTCAGCTGCCCTCTGCTCTCCGGGGCCAAGGGGAGAGGATGCTGCTGGAGGCCTGGGTTCGGCTGGGGCCTTCCAGAGTCCTCGCCGCCCAGCAAAGGCCACCAGGAGAGAGACCTGGACAGCGTTTGGCATCTGTTCAGAGGCCAACATTGGTGCCGCTCTGAGGTGTGGGACCCTGGACTTCCTTGAGAGATGGGTCAGGGAGGAGAGGGGCCCAGCGATCGGAGGCCAGGCTGTCCCTGCCGGGAGCACCAGAGAACCGCTTGCATACGCCCAGAGAAATGCATTCGGTGCTCTCACCCAGCAATAATTATCTATTTCGACGGACACCTTTCTGGTCACTTACAAAATGGAGTTCAGAATCCTGTGAATCTCTTTTCTCATCGCTCTGATGATCAGCAGATGATGAGTTTCCAGGGTGCATTTATCTTTGTCTAGAAAGAACAGGGGACCCGTTTCAGAGGGGACACAAGTCCCCACAGCACACGTGTCACGTGGCGCAGTCGGGTGACGAAGGATAGGAGCAGGCTGGGGTCTGGTGCTCTGCCACAGGGTGGTGCCTCCCGACCCGTCTTTCCACTCCCAGCGCAGGGCCCTCCCCTGAGACGGTTGGGTGAGCCCAGTGGCCCGTCTGCATCTCCTCAAATGTGTCTGAGGGCGTCTTCACCCAGAACCTGGTAATGGCAACAAAGGGATCCACTGAGGAGAATCTAACTCCTAGCACAGATGGACTACATGTAGTTTTCCAAACAGCTGGGCACAGCCCTATCCATACCAACCTCAGACAGTGCAAGGTGTGTGTTTGGTGCTGACTACCAATTCCTCTTCCACCGAGGATAGACAAAGGAATGTTCCAGTCCGTGTTCTAGCTCTGGTTTCTGATAGCGTCAGGTTCTGCCTTTTCTTCTGACCTTCCCTGGTTCCAAACTGGTTGGAGTCCCACATCACTCCACACCAGCTGTTCCCTTTCAACTTAGGGCGTGCAGCCTAGGAATTCTTAGTGTCTCCGATTTCCCAAGGTTAGGGTTAGAATACAGGGTTCAGCTGGCATGTTTTTGTGGCTCTGCTTCTTTGCTGTTTGCTGGACCACAGGCTTGTCTGGAGACTAGAAACACAGTGGGTGGGGCTCTCAGCCTGTGCCCCTTCTGCTGAATAAGCCGGCTGTGCCCGGAGCCTCTTTCTGCTACCACTGCAGTAGGTGTGGTGGTATTGGAAGCCTTGGATTTTGATATGGAAGGCATAACTTCTGAATATTGTATCAAAGGGTTTCCCTCTATTTTATAAGAAAAACTTTTCTAAACTAACTAGTGTATGACTGTCCATCACCAGCTATCTGCACACATGGCCACAGGTGGTCCTGTAACGTACTTACCCAAAGGCCAGGTGTCAGCTGAAGCTGGAGGCGACAGCCTTCTCTGTTGGCATGTGTTGTAAGGGCTGAATAAAGGCTAACCAAGGAGGGCTTGTGATGGTGGAGGATGTAGTAAGGGGTTTTGTTTGAGAGGCTTGGGAGTTCACTGGGGGATTGGCAAGAATGGCTGGCAAAACACATCAATCACCTGCCTGGTGGGGGAGGGGGAAGAAACCACTGAAGTACAACCCAGGATTCATTCCATTCAATTTATTTGATAAGCATTTACTGAGCATTTGCTACATACCACACACCCCTTTTAAGTGGTAGGAATGCAACAGGCAAAAATTGCTGCTCTCACAGGGCTGAACCTCTGGTACTGTGTGTGACTCCACTCATCTGCTTTGTAGGTGTCAAGATCCTAACCTGAGCATTGTGGTTGGTTGTAAATGGCTCAGACGGTGTATTCCCACCCCCACCCCTTCCTTCTTTCCACCTGCTTTTACACACTCCTGAGTTATTATCCTGCTTCGTAGCGATCAGTGCCAAGACCCCAAGTTCTGGTGATGACCACTCCAGAGCTGCTGGGTGTCTGTTGACCATCCCTCAGGGCTTCCCTTTGGATCTGAGGTCACACAAGCACCCCTGCCTACTTACCTCTCAGACTTTTTCTCATCTCCTTCAAAAAAATGGACTGTGTGTTGAAGAGCAAGCAACAAAGATAACATCTTAAAAGTAGTCAGTGAGAGAAGACACAAAGGCTATCAACTGACTTCTCAAGTCAAACAGTGGAAGCCAAAGGACAATGAGATAATACCTTCCAAGCTCTGAGAGAGAATAACCACCAAGGGGAAGTCTGAGGAGCACAAATGTCCTTCTAAAATGAACGGGAAAATAGAGATACTTTTAGAAAAACAAATTTGATCAATTTCATCACCAGCTGACCTGCATCAAAGGAAATATGAAAAGGGTGGTCTTTAGAAAAAACCCCTCAAATGTAGCCTGGGAGATGCAGGGAGAAGTGAAGAACGATAGAAAAGGTAAGTGTGTGTGTAAATGTAATCAAATTGTGACTATGAAGACAGAAGTGCTATCTTGTGGGGTTTTAAATGTGTAGGGAATTAAAATATTTGAAAAGTATGACAATAGCATGTGTCAGAGGAAGGTGGCAGATAGAGTTAATGCAGTCTGGTGTCCTTGCATTATCCAGGGAGGGGTAGAAGTACTTAATTGTATCCAGCTTTAATCAGTCAAAGGTAGATGTTGCAGCCCCATCACCCACACAAAATAGCAAAACACCACAGTGAGAGTGAGTCCCACGGCACTATGAAAATACTGAATCAATCTGAAGAGAAAGAGGCAAGAAAGGATCATAGAACAGGCAGGGCTAGTATAAGGTAAATAAGATGGTTAATTAAAATTCAATATAATAATAATTATAATAAATATAGAAGGATTAAACATTCCAATTAAAAATACATAATTATCAGAGCAAATAACAAAACAAAACCTAACCATATTCTGCTTATAAGAGACATGCTTTAAATATAGGTATATATAGAAAGATTGAAAGAAAAATGATAACAAATGCTATATAAAGGAAGTTGGGGTAGCTGTATTTATATCAAATGAAATAGATTTTTAAGGCAACAAACCATTACTAGAATTAGTGATACTTCATAAGGATATAAGGTTAAATTAACCAGGAAGCTGAAACAATTTTAAAATTATATGAATCTAATAATAGTCCCTCAAATAAACAAAGTAAAAATGACAGAACAGAAAAATAGAAAAGCCACATCATGTGTGGGGGAGATTTTTTACACACCTCTCTTAGTTGCTAATAGATTAAGCATAAAAATACCCATTAAGGATACAAAGGATTTGAATAAGATCATTAACAAACTTGAATTAATTTATATACACACACAGAGTGAGGCAGAAGTAGATTTACAGCTGTGAGTGTGCAAAATACAGTTTATGCTTGCATTATTATTTATTAATTATTGTATTCTTTTCTATACAAATATATATAGAAAATAATACAAATATGTGTGTGTGTGTGTGTAGAGAGAGAGAACATAGCCTCCAGCAATGTCAAATACACATTCTTTGCAAGTGCAGATGAAACCGTTACAGAAATTGACCCCATATGAGACCACTAAGCAAGTATCTACAAGTTTCAAAGGATTGAAATTTTTACTGACTACACTGGAACTAAGCTTAAAATAAGCAACAAAAAAGACAACTAGAAAATCTTCAAATGTTTGGAAATTTAGCAATATTTTTCTAAATAATCAATAGCCAAAAAAAGAATCACAATGGAAATTAGAAAATATTTCCAATGGAATAGAAAAAGAAGTCTACATTGCAAACCTGCAGGACGCAGGTAAAGCTGGACTTAGATGGCAATTCGTAGCCTCAAGTGCATATATTAGAAAAGAAAGGCGGAAAATCAATGACTTCAATACCCAATTCAAGAAGAAAGAACAACAAAACCCAAAGAAAATAGGATACTAGAAATAGTGAAGATGTAAGTGTAAATTAATGAAATAGGAAAAAAACCCTTTCTTTTCTTTTGCATGGAAAACATCCACAAAACCAATTTTCTAAAAAGACCAGTAAAATTAACAAGACTACAGTAAAATTAATGGGGAAGGGGGAGAAGGGAAGAAACTGCAGGGTGGGGAGAGATAGAGAATGATTTACTTTAAGAAATTTGCTCATGGGTTCATGGGACCATGACAGCCAGCAGGTCTAAAAGCGGCAGGGTAGGCCAGCAGCCAGGGAGTCGGGGTGGAGCCCGTGCTGCATCACAGCTGGTAACGCGGGCCTTGCCAAGGGTGTGATGGAACTAGGACCCTTACACGTCGCTGGTGTGAGTGTGAGTTGAAACCATATGAACACATGCATACCCTGGGACCCAGCACGCACCCCCCCACACAACGCACCCCTCCACACACACGTGCACACCCCACAGAAATGCACTCATGACCCCAAAGCCAGGTGCGAGCATGCCCTTAGGAGCAAGGTGTGGAGGGGTGCTGACAGTCACCCCTCTTCCTGCTGCTCGGGTCCCCTCCTTTGCGGTGCCTGCACCCACATGTTCTCATTCCTAATCCAGTTCTCGGATGAAATGGATTCTCTGTTTCCTGAAGGGCAGACAGGGACTGGAGGGCCGGAGCTGGTGGCCAGGCCTGTGTCCTTCTGGCAAGGCACTGGAGGAGCTTATGGGTGGGAGGGAAGTGGAGGTCCCAGCCTGAAATAGGCTTGGGGTGGGGGTGGGGGGGCTTTCTGTGGATTTCTGCCATCAGATGCCCCTGTCCTGATTGGCTGGTTCTGGGTAAATCAGGGCACAGTCATCAGCATGGGTTCCCTGCTCCCCTGCCCTCTGCCCCATCGCTGACCCACTTTCAGGGGTGAGCACCACGGGCCACTCGCCACTCTCATAGGACCCTGCGGCTCTCCCTGTGAACAGGGGGAGGGAACCTTGGCTTCAGGAAGGGTAGGAAGCCAGCTTTATAAAGCACATTCCTTAGCAGGTTAAAAAACATATTTTTGTAAGTGTAAAGACTTAACCTTTGCTAGGAAATGGTTGCGGTATTTTCTTTAAATGAAAAGAGGCCATTGTGAGTTGAACTTTGGAAAACACACAACATCCTGGAACTGCTCTCCAGGCGGTCACGGGCAGACCTCATCAGGCCGGCTCTGGCCTTGCCTGGCCTCCAGAAGGCCTCTCCTTGCACAGTTGAAGGGACTGGGCCAGGGGACCGGTCCCCAGGAAGGCCACTAAAATGCTGAGCCCCTCCGCAGTACAGGACATCAGGCAGGGGGGCTTCTCCTTTCCGACAGTGGCTTCCGATCAGGACCAGCTCCATAATTTGTGGGGCCTGGTGCCAAATGAAAATGAAGGGCCCCAGTGCAAAAACTATTAAGACTTTCAAGATGGCAACAGCAGAACATTCAACCAAGTGCGGACCCTTCTGAGGACACGCACTTCTCTAAGTGAGGGGCCCTGCGGGCCAGCTGGAGTTCTGGACACTCCTCTCTTAGGTGACACCTCCAGGGCTAGACATGGACCCCAGATAACACTGGGGAGCAGTCAGGGCTTGCTTCCGGGGGCTTGCCCCCATCCCGGGCGCCCAAATACCACAGCTGGCAACAATTTCCCAACCCGGCTCTTTGCTCAGATTTCTTCCCCGTCACATTTCAGAGACTGTGCTCCTCGTCATGAAAACATTCTGGGTCTAATCTGTGCTTGCTTGTAACCCGGGGTCTGGGTAATCAGGGAACACAGAACAGCTGCGTGGAGTGCGAGGCTCCTTGACGCTCCTTGAGCTGTTTACAAGCCTCCTTATAGGGCCTACTGTAAATAGGAAAGTACAAACACATGCCGACTTCGCTGCAAATTAAAACCATCCCCTGCTTCCCCCGAACCTTAACACATAGCAGTTCCTGTTTAGGCAGCATTTATTACCTTGCTACTTACAGATGTGCGTAGCTCTCCACTCAGCCTGGCCTGAGCATCAATGCCCTCCAGGGCCTGGGAGGCCCACCATGCTCCCAAGGTTGGTCTGACCTCACAAGCCCAGACCCTCTCCAGGCTTGCATTGTCCGACACGGGGCCCGCTAGCCACTTGTGGGCCCTGGACACTTGAACTGTGGACAGCCTGCAATGAGAAGTGTTGTTCATATGGAATACACACTGGGCTTAGAACAAAAAAAGGAGTGTAAGATATTCATTAATATTTTTTTACATCGATTGCATGTCGAAATGGTAATACAGTCATGTGGTCCATAATGACGCTCTGGTCAAGGACAGATTGCATATGCAACAGTGGTCATATAAGATTACAGCAAAGCTGAAAAATTCCTATCACCTAGTGACGCTGCAGCCATGGGGTACCACTGTAGCAAACACATTACTCTCATGTTTGCGGTGATGCTGGTGAACAGTGTTTATACGTCCCAGGCCTTCACACTCACTCCCTACTCGCTCACTGACTCACCCAGAGCCACTTCCAGCCCTTCAGGCTCCATTCATAGAAATGCCCTGCGTCGGTATAGCATCCTTTATACTGTAATTTTTACTGTGCCTTTTTAACGTTTACATTTGCAAATACTTACCACTGTGTTGTAATTGCTGCAGGATTCAGCGGAGTAACGTGCTGCGAGGGCTTACAGGCTAGGAGCGACGGGCCACGCCAGACAGCCTCGGTGCGCAGCAGGCCTGTCACCAGGCTTGTGTCAGCGCCCTCTGTGAAGTCCACACAAGGATGAAATCACCTCACGAGGTTTTCGAAATGTAGCCCTGTTGTTAAGTGATGCATGACAGCATTACTCATGTAATGGATCAAATAAAATATACGGTTAAAGTTAACTTCACGTTTCTTTTCTCTTTTTCAGTTTAGCTGCTAGAGAATTTGAAATGATGTACACAGCTTGTCCCTGTGGCTTGCATCACAGTTCTGTCAGCCAGGGCTCCTCTAACTCCCCTCCTTGCTGTGTTTCATGCCCGGGCCTCTGCAGATTTCACACACACTCACAAACACACACAGATGCACGAGTGAGGAAGAAAACCCAGGGACAGTGAGATTGTGTAACTTGACCCCTAATGCCACCTTCTCCAAGAAGACTCTTTGGAATGCCCCAGGCCACCTAACCCTACCAGCCCAGGGGCCTCCGTTTGGCCAATGGTGATCCGTCTGCCTCATGTTCTCATCCCACACACGTTTATTAAATGCCTACAACTGTGAGGCAACGTGGTCCAGTGATGTCAGGGTGCAGGCGGCAGAGTCTATGTGACCTGGATTCTAGGCTTGCTTTACCGCTTATGAGCTATGTGCCCTTGAATGAGCGACTTATCCCTCCATGCCTTGGTCTTTCCATCTGTGAAATGGGAATCCCAACATCCAAGAGCAGAACCGGGATGGTGACGTCTATCTCCCAGGCTTGTTGTAAGGATTTCTAGGACGAGACACAGAAAGCCCTTAGTGCAGTGGCATTTGCTCCTCCCTGGGCTGAGCCTGGCCCCTGCACTTTCACAGGGCTCAGCAGCCCCTGAGAAGGAAAGCGAAGGACTGAGGGCACCAAGTAGGTGTGGGAGGTTCCAAGGCAGAGGGGAGTGATGTTGTACCAGCTAGGACAAAATGACAAAGGTTAGAATTTGAGAAGGCGTCCAGTCAGGATGCCAACCTGAAGGGCCTGGCATAGGCGGGCTGAAGGGTGGCCAGATCGATAATGGGGAGCCAGAAGGTAAGTGAGGAGTGGACGGTTCCATTCTCAGCTGTTTGGACACAAAGCATCCCTCCAGCTGGGGCCAAATCGGTGGGCAAGGCTGAGGGGGTGGGAACGGATCACCTTCCAAGTACCAAACTGGGTGGAGTTAGATCAGGGTATGGAATCCATTTTTTCCCTTTGCAGTGTTGCTCCTGTAAGGCCACCAAATTAGGGTCATGTTTGTAGCAAACTCCAAAACGTCAGTAGCTGAACGCAATAAACTTTAATTCTCACCCGCAGCGGTCTAAGGTGGGTGTTCCTGGCCGGCGGAAGGCCTTCCATGCGGCGACTCAGGGATCCAGGCTTCTCGCACAGAGACCACTCGCAGGTGGCGAACGTCGGGCCCGCAGGCTGAATGTGGCCTCCACCTTGTTTTTCCGGACCAGCAGTTTGTTTCTACCCAGTGACCGTGCCGAGCTCTCGCTTAACTGTTCAGGAGCAGTTACATGTATACAGCCCTAAAATTACATTCGGCCCTTTGAAGGCAACTGTGAGGCTGATGTGGCCCCCGGTGAAAATGAGTTTGACACCCCTGCTAGAGGCTCTGCCCTCCTTCCCTCGCAGTCTCCGTGTCCTCTGCCTTCAGGGAGCAGACACAGAAGAGTGGGTGGAGAAGGCACAATCTCCTTGGCCTGGATGTGACGGCTCGTACGCTCACACACTTCCCAGCTGTGAGCACGAGTCAGAGAGCCCTCCTCCATGCGAGAGTGACTAGGAAATGGCACCTCTGCTTGACAGAAGGGAGGATACTAATTTCTGCCCGCTCATGCTCTGTAGGGACAGCTGACCCAGCAACCTGGCTTCTTTCTCCCTGCCAGGCTTGGACCCTGCCCTGAGCCGCCTGCCAGCCAGCGGAGCCGGGCCCGGTTCTTAGAGGACTCCTGAAAGGGAATAGAGGAGAAAGCTGTGGACGCTCCCCAGTGAATGACACAGGCAGAAACACTCGGAGGAACAATGCACTCTCCATGGGCTTACACTTCGGACAACCCGGGGCGCTTCCAAAGGCCCCCTCCTTCTCAGAGGCGCCCAGAACACAGGCGGGCTCTGCCTGTGGAGACACAGAGCTCAGGGAGCTGAGGCAGGCCTGAAGTCTGGTCTGAGGAGGATGTTGTCAGGTGAAGGCAGGACCAGCAAAGGCTTCCTGGAGCCCCACCTGTCCTGGCCACAGGCGGCTGCAGGGAGGGAGGGGTCTCTTGGGGTCTCCTGGGCTACTCTCCCATGGGGCTCCTGTTACTGTTCTGGCAAGTCCCACCAGTCAGGTCTGGATTAAGTGGGAGAGGTGCGAGGTGTGGGCAGGACTGAGGGCATGGCATCTGACCGCAGCCTTGTAGCCCAGCCCTGGTGGCTGCTGGGGGGAACATAAGGAGGAACAAGGCCAGCTAGGCCTCAAGTTGCTCATGATTTTATGCACAAGATGATCAGGTGTCTGTACCTCTGTCTGATGTAGAGTAAGAATCAGGCCCCTCAAAAAGGGATAAATGGTGAAGGCCAGAGAGGCTTATGTGAGCAAGTCAGTCTTTTCCTTTGGGGTAATCAGGGAAAGCTTCCTGGAGGCTGAGACCTGGAGACTAGACTGAAGCTTGAAGGATGGGGAGGGAGAAAACCCTTTGCAAGCCCTGAAGATGTTCCCATGTGTATGATGCTTTATCATTTCCAAAGCCAGCTAGGCAGGCAAGCAGGAAGCAAGGCAGGGACAATCACCTGCATTTGATAGGCGAAAGGTAGAGGCCCAGAGAAGTCAAGCACCCAGCCTAAGGTGGCACAGGAGTTTGAGAGTGAGAATGCGAATGTCAACCCACCAGCTCTGCCTTCTTTGTGTGAGCTTGATCGGTAAGTATTGGTATGTTTCTCCCTCAAGGCTGGTCGGGGCTGGGTCCCCAGGTGGGGCTGGGAAACTTGCATGCTGGGAGCAGGTTTTGTCGGGCTTAGGTCCCTGGGGGCTTCTCCGGGGCTGGGTGCTCAGCCTCCCCTACAGAACATGTGTTTCCTGTTTTCCTTCCCCCTCTGGCTTAGGGCAGAGAACAGGGTTTTCCTGAGCGGAAGAGCCTCAAAGACCTGGCTCACTACCAGATAGTTTTGGCAAATCTGTCTGCTCATAGCTCTTATTATTCAGGATAATGAACCCCTCACCCACCCACCGAAGGATCTTTGCGGCTATTATCTTCCCTCACTCTTCCCAAACTCCCATGACCTGGAATTTGAACTTAAGGTTCACCCCCACCTTGATGTTCGCCGAAGACCCTGTTCTTATCAGCCAAGTTCCCTGGCAAAACCTGGGGATGTGTGCTGTGCTGTCCTGGAACCTAGGAGCCAGGGCTACCGGCAGGTCTCTGCGCCCCAGGGCCTGGGAAAGGAAAGCCGGACTTGGGCCAGCCCCGCAGCCATCGCAGTTTCTGAGCCCTCACACCTCCCCGCTACTGTTTTCCCACTTGTCCTGGGGTGAAGGCTGGGGCCAGTGGTGACATCACCTAACTCTCCAGCCGGCATCATGTGAGGCTGGCGTGAGCTGAGGCTCAGTGCATAATTCTGCTCTAAACCACAGAGTCAGCATCTTGTCCTACTGTCTGGTCCAGGGCTCTCCCCTGCTTCTTGGACAGAAGGGATGTGTGGACTGAAAGAAGAGGAAGGGCAAGAGAGCATTCCAGGTCCGCAGAGCCTTGGACCCCGGTGCTGGCCTCAGCACTAAAGGAGAAAAACAGGATTTCATTGAAATAGGGAGTGGAACAGTGGCTGCCATTCTATTTCGAGGAGGGGGAAAGGGGGGGATGTAGGTCAAAGGGTACACACTTTCAGTTATAAAAAGAATAAGTTCAGCAGATCGAATGCACAGCCTGGTGCTATCATTAATAATGCTGTTTTGTATACTTGAAGTTGCTGGGACTAGATCTTAAGCATTCTTACCACACACACAAAACAGTTAACCATGCTAACTATGTGAGGTGATGGATGTGTTAATTACCTTGATCTTCATAATAATTCCACAATGTGTATGTGTCTCAAATCATCATATTGTGCACTTTACATATATATGGTTGTATTTGTCAATTATTCCCCAATAAATTTTTTAAAAAAGAAGAAAGATGGCAGCTAGCACTCCCCAACGTGACTCCATGCTGTGATAGGGGAATAGGAGGAGACACCCTTCTCCACGTCTTACTTGTCACCCCCCACCACTTGCCGCCAAGGAAGGCGTCTGCCTTGCTCAGCCCCATGAGACACTGGTCTTGTGTTTGGGAAGGGTTCTTAGGGGTGTGTGTGTGTGTTCTGTTAGGCATGGTGTGGGGTACAAAGGGCTTTGGGGGTGCAGAGATGTGTCTGGGTGTGTGAGTCAGAGTGGGTGATCCTGTGCGAGCCAGGGCCTGGGGCTTGTGAGAGGTAAGACTCAGCTCCACCTTGGCCTGCAGCCCATGGACAGGTCTGGGGCCCGGAGGGGAGACAACTGCCTCTGATGACCCGACCTGGAGGCTTTGAAGTCCTCCTTCCCCTTCAGGGCTCCAGGCACAAGCAGCTCAGCTTTATTAGGTACACGTTTATCTGGGGCTAATTTAACTTGTTAAGATAATTGTGCCAGAGGCCGCAGCCCTGCCCCCCCCTCCCCCCCCAATAATTACCCTTCTCCTGGCCTCTTTCATCTCTAAGGGCTTGTAGAGCCTTACTGGGTCCTTCCAAGGCCTCTGGAGGGGAGGGGCCCTGGCAACCCTTTCACACGGTCTCATGTTTTTGTAAAACTTGCAAAAGTAGCATTTCAACCACAGTCATTGAAGGCTGCTGTTTCTTTTCACCCTAGCTTCCCCTTCCTCATATTTCCCCCATTAGGTGGTACTGGGATAAGTGTGGGCATTTGGGGGATCCAGCTTAGGGAACTTGAGCTGGGGATGCATTTAGTGTGGGCAAACAGGATATACTTACGTGGGGTGCAGTATACCCATACAATACTTCACGAACGTGGCTCTGGGTCACTTCTGAGTGTTGTTACAGTTATTGGAGGAGGCATGGTTTCCAGGAATTCTGCTCCTCATGGTGTCGGCTCACCTGGTGGGAGGCAGCGTGAACGTGTTCTGAGGCTCCCAGGACAGGTAGCACGGTGGAAGTGGCAGAAAAGCAAGATTTGAAATGTATAGAGCCAGAAGCTGGTCTGTGGAAAGTTCTTTTGTTCTCACAGCTCGTATATGAAACTGTTAAGGACTTACCCCCAACTAGGCACAATCCTAAAAATTCACACGACGAAAATTAAGAAGGTGAAATAAACTTTTCTAAATTCTGAATAATGAAGTGCATGTTTCAATCAACTATGTGGTAGAAAGACCACTCAATCCTCTCTATAGAAAATGATGTGAAGTCATGGGCATGTGGTGAGGCAGCCAAAGAGAACATGCGGGAAAAGTGTAGAGAGAATTACAAAGGTGTGTTGGCAAGTTAATTTGTTGAATAGCATTGTTCTGGTTTTGGTGTATTTGTCAGCTTTTGAGACTGAATGAGTTGATGTGACCTCTGCCAGGCCCTTCTCTCGCCTGTAAGTCATGAGCCCCAGAAGCCCTTGCACAGATTTGTACATGGTGTGTGTGTGTCTGTCTGTCTGTCCGTGGCTGTGTCCTCCTTAGGGACGGCTGTGCCACTGGGGTCCACAGGAAGGCTCCCGGGGGTGGGGGTGAAGATAGTGATGAAGGAAGGAGGAGGGCATGAGGTGATGAGGATGTTGAGAGAACTAGGAATTCTCATAAAATCTGAGCTCAAACCCTGGAAACCAGGAAGAACTGCGAGGCCTTGAAGAAGAAAGGCGTCGGTTGTCTGGCTGGAGCGAACGAGCCAGGATGTGGGTGACCTGTCAGCGTGCAGAGCTGGAAAGGGCCTAGAGTCACCTAAAACGTTGGGTGACTCTCCACTGGGGCATCTTGGGCATCACCATCCCCCATGTTAATGTGCGTGAGTGTGTGTAAGGCAGGGAGTGAAGGAGGAGGAGAGCCGGGCTCTGAGCTGTCCCCACCACTTGATATGGGGACCCCTGCTTTTGCTGATTTTCTACATTCAGGTCCCTTAAAGGGTCCTGATTGCAGAAAAGATTAGGAAACCACCTATTTAGAACAAGTCATCGCTCAGCCAGTTTTTATTAGTCTCTGTGTGTGCTTTTAAGGTATTACACATCAAGGGCTTTTTAGTGTGATACTATGAGTTCCTATTTAAAAAAATCTAAAACCAGAATAATCTGTCTTGAAACCACCTAGAGTTACATTCAAATTCTAAGTAGAGCAAAGGAACACTCATTTAGAAAGCACTTTTTTTTGCGGGGTTGGGAGGGTGTGGGGGTCCATTTCCATAATTCCCAAGAGGAGAAAGAAAATACTAATCAACACCGCACAGCTTCCGAAGCTCGAGGTCTGCCTCAGAGAACACCAGGGTATTGAGATGGATGCACCCAGGCTGTGGGAATCCTGTCTACGCTGAGGACAGTGAGGAAGGTTTTCATTAAACAAACGAAACCAAAAATGAATGCTTACTATCAATAAAATACATAAAAGCAGGTTGCCGTCTCTGCTCACTTCAGCCAGAAAAAAATTTTCAAAGTTTTCTCAAATGTGTTAAATGCTTTTATCCCATGATGATAGCAGCAAAAGAAAATCATTTGGTGTTTAAAGCCCTTTCTGTGCTGTCCCCTGGAATGATGTCGAGTTGGAAAGAGCGGTCACAGCAGCAGGGGACTATTGCATACAAATGCGCTTCACCTCGACACCTTTAGTTTGCGTTTTAGGGTTGGATTAAAAAGATCAAGTCATATTTATTTTTCACAGTTCAGTACAATTTCTTGTTATCTTTTGAATAATTCATGAGTATTTGGATAATAATTTTTTAAAATAGTATCTCTGATATATTAAGTTTAATGTTTATATTTCTGTAAATGCATGTTTTACTTAAAGCTTATCTTTTCCTTAATTGCTGAAATAAAAATAAATCCAATGCTTAGTTTCACTGATATAAAAATGTATTAATAGTTTTGAACACAAAATACATATATTAATTCTGTACCGTCTGTATCACAATCTCTATGTGAAAAAGCACCTCTCTCTAGGGCAAAGCCACTGCCTAGAGAAGTTAACGGGACTTACCCCAAGGTCACATGGCTATTTAATGAGTCACAGAGGATGAAGGGTTCCTGAATCCAGCTCTTCCCAGCTAAGTCTACATCCTGTGTTCCCACCCCACACTGCCTCTGGCCCCTGTGACCCAGTCTACCAGCTCAGTGTCCTTTGCATCTCCCTGATCCCATCCCTGTCCCCAACCCTAAAGCAGCCCCAACGGGCTGGGCTCCGCTCTGCTTAGAGATAGTGAAACTGTAGGACCCGAAGCCCACTCTCTTTGGCCCATCAGCCCCCAGAGACCTGCAGCCACATAGGAGACATTCCAGGGCCCAGGAAGACGGAGAAATGGGAGTCAAGAGCCAGTAAGTCAGAGAGGCAGGGCCTGGCCTTCTGGGAGAAGACCGAATGCAGACCTGGGTGGATTCCGCCGTCTGCCTGCTCATGGAGCTGCTGTGTGTCACACGCTGGTTGCTATGTGTTCGGTTGGTGCTGTATTCTCACTATTGAATGATATGTTGCAGGGAGAGGGGGCCCTTACTCGCTACCTAATCTCTTGGTGGCACCGTGTATTACATGTGTCATGTGAAGGCCCAGTTTAGAGCACTTTCCCAAAGAGACCCCTGGGTTGGTCCTGGTGACTCTGTTACATCCCATAGTTTTGCTCTGGGTCTGATTTCCTCACAAACATCTCCACCCTCAACTCCCAATTTGTAAGCACAGGGCCCCATTCCTCGGCAGGACCAGCTGCTGGCCTTTCTGCTAATTAATGACTGCTGATTGGCCAAGGGGCACACTCATTATGCCCTGTAGAGATCAAAGCCAGGCCCAATAATCTGCTAAACGAGATGTCAGATTAGGGCATTCTTCTGGGCTATTAGAAAGATTTTTCTCCCTGGGTAAAGGCCTGTCAAGGCATATGACCCCATCACCCAGTGTGAGCCGAGCCAGAGGACTCTGCAGACTTTCTGCTCCTTTTCCTTTGCACAAGGCCATTTAATGGGTCAGCCTCACCCCAGGGGCGCAGGCACAACCCCTAGGAAGGTCACAAAATGTCATGTTTGGGCAGAGTCACCCCTGCCTCTTTATCCTTGGTGTTGTTGGGTGATTAAGGGAAACTGTAGACTCCCTGGGTCCCTGCGCTTTCAGCTGTATTATGGGCATACTGCCTCAGTTTACCTCCTGGAGCTGGGGGGTGTCAAGTTTTGTGTTGACACCACACCCTCTTCTCAGGAACTAGTCCCAGACTAACACTCATTTCAAACTAAGAGGCCCCACCCAAGCTTCTCACCACAGGGTGAAAATGGAGCCCCAGTTTTTAGTGGTAGGCCTAATAATTATTAAGGATGCCATTGATCAAAGTAGAGTGTGTTAGGCACTGAGCTAAGTGACTAAGCACTGATTTTATTTACACTGTTTGGAAATACTACAAGTTAGATATTATTAGCATCCTCTATAATAATACACAAGGGGAGTGAGGCTCAGCAATTTGTCCAAGTCATTCAACTTAGCAGCAGCTCCATGGGTGGGTCTTGTTTGGCTGAAGCCAACTAGCATGTTGATTGGTTTAGAGACAGGCACATGACCTAATTTTGGCCAAATGAAAAAGCACTAATCACTAAACCTTAAGGGAAGTCATGGGAAAGGAACTCTTTCTTTCTAAATGGTATGGGGTGAGCATGGGAGGTCTGGAAGTGATGAAGCCCTCTCATCACAGAAGAATCTGGAGCTGTTGAAGGGAGGGGTTGCATGAGACCATGTGGGACAAACATGTTGGATCTTTGGAACCACAGTTTGAGCTGTTGGATGGAGCCAAGCTAAATGATTGAATACATGGTCTTTACTGCTTAAACCAGTTTGAATTGGGATTCCTGGGACTTGCAAATGAAAGACTGGTATATAGTCCATGTCCCAGAGGAAGTAGACCTGCGCAGTGGGTCTGACCCCCAAAAGGCAGCCCTGGGGTGAGCCCCCTGGGAGGCTAGGAGAGTACTGAAAGCGTTGTGGTAGTCTGCCACTTACCGCGGTCACCACTTGTCCTGCTGGCCCCTGTTCCGGCTGCCACTTCAGCCCAGCCTAGCTGTGGCCTCTGTTTTGGTTAATATTGAGTTTGACTGCAAGAAACAGACACCTGAAGTGACAGTTAGAAGACGATAAAAGGCTATTTCCCTTTGTACACAAGATTCTGGAGACGGGGGGTCCATGGCTGGTGTGACAACTCGGCTCCAGCGGAGTGCTCCTGGGTGTACGTACCTTCCCTCCGCTTACACTGATCCCTTTGGTCAGGGGTTTGTCTGCCTTCTCAGTCTCTTCAAATCACCAGCTTTGGTTTTGCTGATGCTTGCTATGCCTATTTTCAATTTTATCCATCTCTGTCCTTATTTTCATTCTTTCTTTCCTTCTACTTAATTTGGGTTTACTTTATTGTTTCTCTCTTCCCTAATTTCTTGAACTGATGCTTAACATTTTAAGTTGTAGCCTTTACTTTTCTTACATAAGCCATAAATGGAAATGCAATTTTCCCTCTAACGTCCCTGTGGCTGCATCAAGAAATTTAGAAGGCTTGTCAGCAGCAGCTCCAGGGCTGGGTCTTGATTGGCTGAAGCCAACTAGCGTATTGATTGGTTCAGAGACAGACACATGACCTAATTTTGACCTAAAAATTTTCTCATTTCCACTATAATTTCTTCTTTAACACGTGAGTTATATAGGAATGTATTTATAAATTTATGAAATAATGTCTTAAGTGTTATTTTTGCTATCAATTTCTAATTGGTGCATAATACATGGTCAGTTGTCATAAATGTTCCAAGGAAAAAATATGAATTATACAATGACTGAGTAAAGGGTTGTATATTTATTCCTTAGACTAAGCTTGTTAATTTAAATCATTACTCATAGTGTCTCCTTGGTCTCTCAGTTATAGAGTCTTCTCCATAAAACCTCTTGTGGTTCTCTTGCCCCCCCGGGGAATGCTGTTTGTTCCTGTCTGGCTGCCTTCATCTTTACTTTGTCCCTGCCATTGTTAGTGTAGATGTCCCTTCTCAACTACGAGACTCAGTTCTCCTGGAGGACATGGACTGTGGCTGGTTCATCAGAGCATCCTCAACAGTAGCGATTTTCAACCGGTGCGCCGCAAGGATCTGTGTAACAAGCAATACCTGACTCTTTAGTTGGGGGCACTGACCCCTCCCCCTCAGGGGCAAACACAGGCCTGTGGGCTGAATGTGGCCTCCACCTTGTTTCTATCCAGCCGCAGTACTGAGCTCTCACTTAACTGTTAAGAATTAGTTACGTTTATACAGTCCTAAAATTACATTCGGCCCTGTGAAAGCAACTGCAAGGCTGATGTGTTCCCCCCCGCCCCATGAAAATGAGTTTGACACTCCTGCCTTAGATTGTCAAATAAAAAATGACAATAGCCAACACAACAATAGTCGTCCAGTGTGAATGAATCAAAATTATACCTAGTGGTTTTTTTTTGGTTGGATTGGCAAAAAAAAAAAAAAATGCATTTTTGTGTGTGCCACAGAATTTTAGAAATTAGTTACGTGTGCCATGAGATGAGACAGGTTGAAAATCACTGCTCCACAGAATCAAGTACACAGTAGTCACTGAATGGGATTATTCACAGGTTTAATACCTGCTTCCCAGATCTGGTGCAGGCCCAGTCCCACAGGGAATCTGCAGCTTTCCCTGTCTCTCCCCTGAATATCCCAACTAGCTAAGTTCCTCCAGCATTTTTGAGCACTATGTATGTAGACACTTCAAGATGCGTTAGCGCTGGGATCAGGGTTATCTTCGTGTGGAAGTTTTGGCCACACTCCTTTTCCTGCTGTGAAATGCAAGCTTCCTCATGAGCTGCCAACCCTGGCTAACATCCTCAATTTGTGGGGAGGGGTCATTTGAGGTTTGGAATTATTTGGATGTGGCTGGGAGGAAACTGGCCTTTGCTTAGCCAATGCTTTCTTCATGGGAGTACAAAAAGATGGTGAGAAATGCTGTTAGAGACAGTCAAACAGGACATCTGAAATCACATTTGGAGTTTGCCTGTTCACAAATAAACAAGTGCTATGCTGTACAATTCATTCGTAAGGTGTTCCCGGAGGACCTCTCCTGGTCACACCTTGTTCCTATTACTATAGCCCCTTGAAAGCAGCACACCTGCCTCTCTTCAAAAGTAGCGAAGCACAACAATTCACTGTGAGTTGCCCCTGGGTTGTCCAGGTCAGCTCCTCCGACAGTTTCACATGATCACAACCATCTGCAGGCCCTCGTGAAGGCACATTCTATCCGGACAGAAGACAAAGAAATGGCTTCCAGTTTAAAATGCCAATGGATTCAGCACATACCTTGTTGGGCTGATCCATCTTTCCTGCCTGCTTGGCTGGCAGTGCTGCCTCACGCACGGCGCCCCGTAGGTGGACACTTTCACCTTGGGTACCAATGGAGCTGCCTGCCCCTGCCTGGGCCCCTGGATGGAAGTTCCACCTCCTGGGTCTGTATACGAGGACTGGAGGGAGCTGCGAGGTGAGGGCCTTTGCGGTATCGTGCAGTTCTCATGAGAGTTTGGCTGTTCTCCCCTTTCAATGGAGAGGGGAAAGGAGCCCTTTCCCTTCTTTGAAGCCAAAGGAGTGGACACCAAGACACCCATTCTTAAACATTATCCATGTTACCTGATTCAGAAATCATTTGCTTACATTTAAATCTCTTTTCAGAAAGATTAAAAATACCTTTTGAAGGTGCTTGCACATGTTTTTATACTGCACATTTTTAATGGGAGAAGGACATGGCTGGCCTGGCCCTGTGCGACCTGAGCAGGAGAGAGGAGGACTAGAGAGAGGCAGCAGGACAGAGAGCGAGCAGCTTCTCTCCCACCATTCTGCAGGCCAGCGCTCTCCAGTCTCCGGGCTGGGTGGCTACTGGACCAGGCAGCTGGCCTTGAGTCGCCTGTCTGTCACTCGCTATTCCCTTCTCCTTCCTCCTGCTGCTCCCTCACCAGCAGGCTGCCTGTTGAGTGAGAAGTGCCAGCAGCAAAAGCCCCCAGGGATGACTGCCTTTGGTCCTTGCAGGGCCTCCTGAAGAGCCCAGACAAGCACCCATGCAAGAGCCAGCCTGTGCCTGCTGGCCCCAACTCAGGGCTCTGGAGTTGTTGGGCTAGACCAAACAGTCAGCAGGGCAACCAGCACGGAAAGTACTTCATCATAAGTTAAAGATGCTTGCTCTTCTCCTTCTGCCTCTTCTGTGGGGTGAGCTGGACCTAGGAGGAGCTGGATGATCCCTTTCTCCATCTCAAGTAACGGGGGCCACAGTTCTCCTGGGAAAGGGAGAAAAGGAAACAAACAAACAAATAAACAAGCAGAAAGAACTGAGTCTTAATGAACAGAACCAGAATGTCCTAGAAACTCAAGGAAATTGAAAAGTATGGATTCAGTCCAGTGATGGTTAAGAGAGCCATTGTAGTTATAGAGTAGATAGGATTTTGTTATAGTATAGATAGGAAAGATCGAAGAAATGAAAACATTTTTGTGTTTACTTCCTACTAAGTCAAGAATCTTCCATAAACCAATCTATTTGTGAATTCTTTAAGGATCAGCACACACTTCTACAGATTCGTAAGCCCTAGACTTGGTAACAGAGCCAGAAAGGTGAAACAACAATAAAGAGTCCAGAATAACTTATGGAGAAACTTTAAAGGTAAACAAAGCTTCCAAAGAGAGATTTAATTGTGGGAAAGTGATTTCTGAACCAGGAAACATGAATACAACGAGACATTTCACAGCGCGAACTCAAGCAGGATGCCATCATTCTAGGAAAAGGCTGCAGGTGGCCAAGGTGGGCCTTGCGGTAGCCAAAGTTACAAAGGAGAACAAACTCCTGAGAGTGAAAAGGAAACACCACACAAAGAAAAGCAAAGATGCTTCTTTGCCTTGGTCTCCGTTCCCATTCTCTCCTCATCTACCCTCCCAAATGGAATGCCTACAAAGCTGTGATTCATCTGGTCCAGTCTGGTGTGGGTTCAAAAGAACAGAGTTCAGAAGCCAAACGTTATGTCATTATAACTTCAGTTCTTTCCTTGCATTTCTCAACTGCCTTCCAGGGGGGTATTACCTGGCCCACTCTCCATTTCTCCGCCAGCCTCTGGGGCTCCCCAGGGCACAGTTCTTCTCTCTCTTCTCCCTGTAACCCCACCTCAAGCCTGCCTTACTGCCTCTCTGATCTTCCTCTCCTTTCCCCGATCCAATTCTGCTTGTCAAAGTTCCAAAGAAGCACTGTGCAGGGATGTCTTCAAGGGTGGGAAGAAGCAGCAAAGAAGTGGGCCAAAGTTCCCTTAGCAGGAAAGGGGAAGGGAAAGGCTTGGAACAATCACTGGTTAATGAGTTTATCCCATCAATAAGTATGTAGGTTCTTTGCAGCCAAATGACCCTGACAAGGACAATGTGCGGCCCAGAGTGAGTTATTTAACCTCTCTGAGCTGCAGGTTCAGTTCCTGCCCACCCCTTGCCCCCTACCCCAGTGGGTAGCTGAAAGGGATGAATGGATGACTCTTGAGAAAGCGTCCCCTTGAGCCTGGCAGCTAATCACCTCTTTCTCCATCCCTGGGAGGCTGGGAGTGCAGCCAACTATAGCTAAGGAGACATAGCCCAGAGCCCCCAGGATTAGGGGTGTCTCCTCAGCCCCCGAATCCAGCTCCTCTGGGGCCAGATCCCTCCCCTGTGACTCCCTGCTGTTTCCTCACGACCTGGCCCAGCTGTCCAGGGGCTTCTCTTATTTTCCTCAGGTGCTGGAGAAGCTGCCATTGCATCCAATTCCTGGCTACTGCGATTTGATCCTGCTGGATTTGTGTGCCTGTGGTGGCCCAGGCCTTGCCATGGGAACTGCTGGCATTCACTTTGAAGGTATGGATCGGGGGCTGGTGGGAGACATTCCTTCTTGGACACCCAGGCAGAAGGGCTTCCCTGCTTGAGTCACTGCCCCTAATCCAAGCAAATACCCTTCCCTGCCCAGGATAGTGGGCCTTGCCAGATTCCTTCTGCTGCCCTGTCTGGGTCAAGTGCCCAGGATCCTCTCAGATGGCTGTGCCCTCCCTTCCTGCTCAAGACAGGGGTCCTGACGCCAGCGGTTCCCCCCGCCCCCGCACTGCCCTGGGACTGCCTGGAAGTGTGCTTCTGGAACCAAAGACGGAAATGGGGGTGGGGGGAGGAGGAAGGAAGTCGGTCAGTCACTGTCCCATCACAGAGCTGTGACAGCAGGCTCCACATCTGATCCATAAAGGAGAGCACAGTGCCTGTCGTAGCAAGTGCTCCACCGAAATGTGTCAATAGGTGGCTATTAATCTACTGTGTCAGCTTATTCATTTATGAGTCAAAGGAGGAAAATACCTGCCACGCTTGCTCCCCTTCGCTCGGTTCATCTTTGGGCCAACACAACCAGCCCGTGAGACAAACGGTCACACGCAGTGACTGTATAGGCGCTCACCCCGAGTGGGGACTGTTCTGACAGGCCAGAGGGGACGTACCTTTTCACTGTCAACACAGCAGGACTAGTGTCAACAGGATGGGGAGGCCCGAGGAGCAGGGAGCTAGAAGCTGTTTAACCCACTTAGCAAATCTGCTGCTTAGAAACACAAACAAATAACGAGTGTGCTAATTACTGATGATAACAAAGTTTGACAGTTTTCAACACTTATCAGTCACATCATTTGAATCTCCCGACAGCCTGGGAGATGAGATAAGTGTTCTTCCTGGACTTAGGATTTATGGACGAGGTGATGGGGAGCCAGAGAGGTTAGAAACCTGTCCAAGTTTACACAGCTGAGCCCAGATTCAGACCTGGGGCTGAGTGTCACCTCGTCCTGGGCCAGCTGCCCTTTTTGCCACCTCGTTGGCTCCTTCCAGGTGGCCCTTGGCCCACCAAAAGCTGGGGGTACTTCCAAGTGCCACTTTCTCCTGTTGGTGGACAGGTGACCACTCTCAGCACCCACAGGAGAGAGACCCACCTTAGGCCCCTGGACATGGCCCTTTGGCCTGGGGATTATTCTGTCGGTGAACTGGGGGCAGTAGGTGGGGGAATAGGGCAGGGCAGGAGCACTGACTTTGGAGTGTAAAGGCCCTGGGATTCCAAGCCTGGGCACTTACAAGCCATGACTTCACGTGGTCACCTTCTGTGCCTGGGGCTCATTTTCCTTCAACTGGAAGGGAGGGATGCAGGAGGCGGCATATTAACCCCTCTTCCTCACACTCCCTGTGAGTTCCTTATACACGCCCCCAAAATGTTCTCTTGTCTCTGTGACCGCAGAGACTCCCTAAGGCCACCAGGCAGAGGCTGTGCATGCTGAGGGAGGCCTTATGGCTGATGGCAAGTGGGAGAAAAGCTCAGAGTAGGGGGTCTAGAAAGGGGGTCACTTCCTCAGCCAGAGACCTCTTGCACGCCTCTATTTTCTGAGTGCTTCATACCGTTAACCTAGGAGTGCTGGCACCCCATCTTGCAGTTGACAAAGCTGAGGCCTACCCAGAGCAGGGAGGACTGCTAATGAAGTCCTACTCCATGCCCGGCTTGCTTTGGACACTCTGGCGCCTTGTTGTACACTTGCACAAACCCTAAATGTTGAGTGTTATGGTACCCAATTACCACTGAGAAGAGTGAGGCTCAGAGAGGAGTCATTTGCCCATAGTCGCACAGCTCCCATATGGTGGAACTGGGATTGATACCCAGGGAATCAATTATAAAAACCTACACTCATCCTGCCCACCATGAGGCCAGGGCAAGAGCTCAGCTCCAGGCTAGCCTTTTGGACTCCCAGTCCAGTGCTCTCTCCCTGGCCCATATTCCTCTTGCTCCACTCAGGGCCTTCAGAGGACACTAAGTCAGGAGCCGATGGCTGTGCTTTTGCCTTCTCAGAGACATCTCATTTCCAGTGGTTCCCATGGGATGCTTAGCTGGGCTTCTTGGAAAGAGAAGCTAGTGAAAAGCCAGTGCCCAGGAGCCACTCCTGAGGCAGCTGAACTCCACGACCTTCCCCTTGCCTCTTCCTGTTTGGGAGAACAGGGTCTAGTTTGCACAGTCCTGCTGCCCATGTCAGGGCCTTTCCATTTGCAGGTGCTGTGGGGCCAAGTGCTGTGGTTTTCACCTGGGCAGGACAGGCTCCTGACCCATCACACTTGCCCGGGGAAGCCAGGTGTCCCTCTGGACCTGGGATCCCCTGTCCCCAGGGCTAAGGTGTTACTTCCCTCGATGGTAAAATGGTTTAGGGCTCTTATTTCTGTAGCCTGGGAAGCGGGAGTGGATGAGGGGGTGGGATGGGGGGGTATGAAAGGGTTAACTTCATTTTGGCTGTTATTCCTTTTTGTCATCTGCAAGTCAGCTTAATAGGATCTCAGCTTTCCTGTTGCCTCACCAATGAAACAGAAACCAGACCACAAAGGGGTCTGGAGATGGTTAACCGGTGATGCCTCCTGGTGGGTCGCAGAGCCTCCTCGGAGATATCGCTAGGAAGTGATTGTGGAAAGGCCATGCTGGGGTCTCCTGTCACCAGGGTGAGGGAAGGGCCAGGTGACTGTGTGCTCCCCAGAAGGCCTGGCTCCAGGCGGAGGGGAAGGAAGGAGGGTGCAAGGTCCCAGATTTGTGCTGGGATCCGGGCCCCATCACCTCCACACAACCTGGGGTCTCAGCCGGCTATGTTCTCGAGTCTCAGGGTCCAGTGCACTCAAAAGCACCACGCTTGACCCAGAGCATGCCTGGCTCAGCAACTGCCAGCCCGGCCGAACTCGTGGTCTTTCTCTCTCCCACTCCTCCAGTCCCAAGGCCTTTGCCATTCCTCTTCTCTCTCTCTCTCTGAAGCATTCTTCTCTCTGTTCATTTCTTGGCCAGCTCCTACTTCAGATCTCAGTCTGAAATTGGGCTAGGGGCCTCATGGTGGACCTTTGCCTTTCTGTCTTGTCCCTAGCAAGCCCTGCCCCTCTCCCCAAATCGTGTTTCTCTGGTTTCCCCATGAGGCAGGGGTTGAGCATGTGGATCCTTCACTTGGAAGCCCTGGCAGTGGCTCAGCAGAGGGTCTGCACCATTCACCACCGTGGGAGGTATAAGGAGCCATTCCTCTAATGGGTGGGGTGGGGGAAAAGACAGGTCGCCAGCGCTCTGACCCATCGAGGTCTCCTTTGGGAGCCAGGAGAAAGGGGATTTAACCAGTCCCAACCTCGGGACTCTCCTGCCAGGCTAGCTTTTCTTTCCGCGGTGGTTTTCATTATTTTTCATTCCCAGACTGTTTTGGAAGCTGGCTGCCATGGGAACTGAGTCTTTGGAAAGCCCCGGCCTCTTTTCCCCTCCTGCCCCCACCCCCCCTTCCATCTCCATTCCCTCTTAATTGGTTTTTAGTTCCCTGGCTTTCAGGCTGGTCTGTTTATTTTGATTGCAACTCCACAGAACAAATCTTTAATGAACCAGCTTGTGGGGAGAGCCATTAGCAGCCGCCTGCCTCGAGGGAATGGGGGAGGCGCCCAGCCAGGGCCACTGCCCCAGCCTCCCCAGGAGGAGGCTGTGGCCAGGCACCAAGCAGCAGCCGTCTTTCATGTTGCAAGTGGCAGTTGGTGTTTCGGGCCCAGTTTTCCTTGAGTATAGTCTGGAGGTGAGGACACAGAACTTACCCACCCCAAGCCATAGGCTGCCTCAGCCAGGAGGACCCACAGCCCTTTTAAACAATCCAGGGGCCTTACAGGGCCCTCCCATCCTCCCCGTGGCCCCAAGGAGTACCTCTGAGTAATGGCACTCTGCAGATGTGGGGAGTGGGGCTCAGAAAGACTGAGAGACCCAAGTCTCCTGTCCAGCAAGCCCTGATCTCTCTTTTCTCTTTGGAACCCCACCCCCCAACCCAGTTTCCCTGGAGTGTCTCACCCATCCTTGGGCCAAATAGGCAGCCTGTGGTCCAGGCTGGGCTCTTCCAGGCCCTGGATTTCTAGAGCAAATGCCTCTTAGCATTTTGCTTTGGTTTCCCCACATCTAAAAAAGAGCCATCTCGGCCTTATATTACTTTAAGGGCTGCTTCTTAGTCTGGAAGAGACCATGTGTGCCCGAGAGCCTGGCAAATAGGAAAACATATACGTGTGTTACTATTATGAGTATAGACTACAGAACAATCCATATAGTGTCCCTGGCTCTTGTAAGCCTGGAGAAAGCCCCTAGGCCCTTAGACCGGCCCCCATCTTTAGGGTGACCTCAGTAGATGTGTTTCCCCTTCCATATTGATCTCATTCTGCCAGAGCCATTACTGTCAGAAGCAGAGAGCCATGGGGTATGAGAGTGGAAAGCAGCCTTAAAGATCAAGTTCAGTGGTTTTCAAACTAGTATAAAGAGCTCCAGGGATCTGTGACTGAGACTCTGGGATGGTAGGGGTGGGCTCTGGCCTCTTCCCCATCTCTGACTTCAGGCCAGCATGCTCTGCTTTTATCTGCTCTGTGTCATGGGGTCATGTGGTATTTCTTTAGAAAGGAGGGCTCCCTTTCTACCCTGGTCATTGTTGGCTCACCAACATACACTCACGTAAGATAGTGATCTCACTCTCCTTTTTGGTGATTGGCTGGAAATAGGCACTTCTAGACAACAGGGGGAGAAAGGAAGTCTAATAGGGGCTTCTTGCTCCTTAAAATGAAACACAAAAAAGATGGGTTTTCTCCTTTCTTGGCTGGTGCTGTGCATGGCTGTGGGCCTGGTACTGTGGTTGCCATCCTGTGACCCTGAAGGAAGCCAGAATGAGGGCACAGCTAATCCATGGAGAATTGCAGAGTGTCTGATAATACTGGTGAGCAGCTGACCACTGTATTGTCCCTGGAGTGGTCTTGTCTCTGGATTTTATCAGATGATACATTTTCTTATTGTTTAAGCCATTTTGAATATGCTAGTTTTGTATTTGATTTTTATTGTTTATTTCCTTGCTTGCTTTTGTTATTTATAGCTAAATGCAAACTAATTGATGTAGTTTGAAAACTGTTGACCTAGGTCAGGCCCTACATTTCAAAAATGGGGTGACTGTGGTCTGAGGGAGCAGGGAATGACCGGGTTAATGTCGTGCCCTGATTAGTGGCAGAGATGATCCAGGACTCTTGTCTGCTGGCCTAGGACTCTTTCCTTGGATTCACAGGTGGGGAGCTAGTATCCTGGGTTGCACCAGCTGGCATTGTCTCCTGGTCCATGGAGGATGCAGGTAAACTAGGGAGGCCCTGCAGGCTAAACAAGCTGAGACCAAGCGGGTGCTGCAGACTGAAGCCTCTTTATTATTTTTTTCTTCACATATCCTTTTGTTTATTTTTTTTTTAAAACTTTTCAAAAAATGTTATCTTATTGGACCCTGGCTGGTGTAGCTCAGTGGATTGAGCGTGGGCCTGCGAACCAAAAGTTCGGGGTTTGATTCCCAGTCAGGGCACATGCCTGGGTTGCAGAAGAGTTCCCGGCAGGGGACGCATGAGAGGCAACCACACATTGATGTTTCTCTCCCTCTCTCCTTCCCTTCCCCTCTAAAGATAAATAAATAAAATCTTTAAAAAAAATATATATATATCTTATTGATTATGGCATTATAGTTGTCCCATTTTTTCTCTCCTTTATTCCCCTCTGCCCTGTACTCCGCCCTCCCACCATCATTCCCCCCTTTTAGTTCATGTCCATGGGCTGTACATATAAGTTCTTTGGCTTCTACATTTCCTATACTATTCTTACCCTCCCCCTATCTATTTTCTACCCACCATCTATGCTACTTATTCTCTGTACCTTTTCTCCTCTGCCCCCCACTCCCCTGTTGATAACCCTCCATGTGATCTCCATTTCTGTGGTTCTGTTCCTGTTCTATTGTTTGCTTAGTTTGTTTTTGTTTTTGTTTTAGGGGTGGTTGTTAATAATTGTGAGTTTGCTGTCATTTTACTGTTCATATTTTTGATCTTCTTTTTCTTAGATAAGTCCCTTTAACATTTCATATAATAAGGGCTTGGTGATGATGAACTCCTTTAACTTGACCTTATCTAAGAAGCACTTTATCTTTCCTTCCATTCTAAATGACAGCTTTGCTGGATAGGGCAATCTTGGATGTAGGTCCTTGCCTTTCATGACTTGGAATACTTCTTTCCAGCCTCTTCTTGCCTGTAAGGTCTCTTTTGAGAAATCAGCTAACAGTCTGATGGGAACTCCTTTGTGGGTGACTATGCCCTTATCCCTTGCTGCTTCTAGAATTCTCTCCTTCATTTGAATCTTGAATGATGTAATTATGATGTGCCTTGGTGTGTTCCTCCGTGGGTCCACCTTTTTTGGGACTCTCTGAGTTTCCTGGACTTCCTAGATGTCTATTTCCTTTGCTAGCTTGGAGAAGTTCTCCTTTATTATTTGTTCAAATAACTTTTCCACTTGTTGCTCTTCCTCTTCTCCTTCTGGTACCCCTATAATTCAGATGTTGGAATGTTTAAAGATGTCCTGGATGTTCCTAAGCCTCTCCTCATTTTTTAAAATTCTTGTTTCTTCATTTTTTTCTGGTTGGATATTTCTTTCTTCCTTCTGGTCCACACCGTTGATTAGAGTCCTGGTTTCCTTCCCATCATTATTGGTTCCCTGTACATTTTCCTTTATTTCACTTAGCATAGCCTTCATTTTTTAATCTAATTTGCAACCAAATTCAACCTATTCTGTGAGTATCCTGATAACCAGTGTTTTGAACTGTGCATCTGATAGGTTGGCTACCTCTTCATTGCTTAGTTGTATTTTTTTCTGGAGCTTTGATCTGTTCTTTCATTTGGGCCTTTTTTTTTTTTTTTTTTTTTTTTTTTTTTTTTTTTTTTTTTTTTTTTTTTTTTTTTTTTTTTTTTTTTTTTTTTTTTTTTTTTTTTTTTTTTTTTTTTTTTTTTTTTTTTTTTTTTTTTTTTTTTTTTTTTTTTTTTTT